>JAOSBL010000009.1:8248086-8258657 GCA_027568915.1 Erythroxylum roraimae
TATTTTGGGATTCATATAGTATTATTTGGCTTTTTTTATATGTTTTAATATTAGTTTACTTATGTTATAATCTATATAAAAGATTTGATTAGATATATTTTGATTGATGTTTCATAGGGTTTAAAATTATATAATAATTAATATATTGTGCTTTGCATATTGTTTAATATACTTTAAATAATTTTGTATGCATAAATAATTTTTATTACAAAATAAAATATAGTTAAAATTAAAAGTAATTTTTATTTTTATATTGCCAAACAATCTACTATATGAAGCTCTTTCAAAAAAGCTCTTTTTTAAATGACAACCCAACAGTCAACTGACTTAGAAAAGTCCTTAGAAAAGATCTACAGAAAAAAGCTCTACTGACAAAAGCCCTATTGCTATAAGCCTAACCAAACAGAGGCTAAGCCCTAAGTTGCTCCCTCACTCAGGAGTAGAGAGCACAGTATAACATCCTCTTATTAGCAAAAGGCTTACAGAATAGGGTTAAGCGCATGCATCAGATACATTAAAAATTTAACTGAAACATTGATTGAAGTAGAAGCTAATATGTGCTAAAATCTATTCATGTGAATAGATCTTTGGATCTTTTTATTGGTAGTCAAAAAGTGTAACAAAACCATAGCCACAAAGAGAGTAAATGATGGAGGATGAATAGAAAATATAGCAACTAATTTCTAAAACTCACAGAAATTAAGAAATATGGGATGCTGGAAATTCAGATTTAAGGTCTGATATTTCAATAAAAATTGTTGAAATTTTAAATTTGAATTGTTGGGAAAATTGTTGGAACTTTGGAGAAGGAAACAAACAATGGGTAGTTCTAAGAATCACTCGTAAGTTAAGAAACTAGAATCACTCTTAAAATCCAAAATCACTATCAGAAGAAAATATCACACATTATAATGAAAAAAATTTTGGTTGTGTTGCCTTTGCGCATAATTACCATCGTGGCAAACTGAGCCTAGGCCCCATAAGTGTATTTTCTTAGGTTATTCTTCTACTCAAAAAGGTTACAAGTGTTTCAATCCTACTCTAAAGCGTTATTTTGTTACTTTGGATGTGACCTCCTTTGAAACGCAAGCCTATTATCTAAAAATACCCATTCAGGGGGAGAAGTGAGAGTGAATGGTTCTTTTTGGGAAGTGATGGCTCACCGGACAGACTACACCAAGAAATTTTGCCTTCTACACCTAGCCATGACTCAACCAGACCTATAAAAAACTCTAATTCTCCTAAAAACACCTATGTTTTGCGTACTCCTGATCAAACCAGACTTGATTCTTATGAAACCATCTCTGAAACACAATTTTGATAACATCAGACCTAAGATACCAAATCTTGACACCACCATTCCCATTGAAGCTACTAATATAGTTGGTTCTAGTCACAAATCTAACCAGAATTGCACAAAAAGCAATGAATGTGATAAAGAGAAGGATATTGAAATTAGGGTGGACAGACAGGAAGACAAAAATCCTAAGGTGCAACCACAGTTTTACTCAAAGAGGAGAGGCAAACAGTAGGCATGATATGAAGCAAAACTAGAAAAATCCATCACACTTCCTGAGCAAGGCCATGAATCAGAACCTACTGTAAATTCTGAGGAGTTAGGATGGCCAATAGCTCTAAGGAAGGGAGTAAGATCTTGTACAAAGCACCCAATCAGCAATTTTGTTTCTTATAATAGGTTATTACCGCATTTAAGGCTTTTGTGACTCAGTTATCTACTGAAAAATTACCTGAATTTCTAGGAAGCAATGAAAGATCCTAAGTGGAGAGAAGCTATAGATGATGAGCTGAATGCACTCAAGAACAACTAGACCTGGGTAGTAACAGATTTACCACAGGGAAAAACAATGGTTGGTTGTAAATGGGTGTTCACCATCAAATATAATCCTAATGGAAGTATTAAACGGTACAAAGCAAGACTTGTAGCTAGAGGTTCCACACAGACACATGGGATTGACTACCAGGAGACTTTTGCACCTGTAGACAAACTCAATACTGTTAAGATTCTATTATCACTTGCTGCAAATCTTAATTGCCATTATATCAATTAGATGTAAAAAATGCCTTCCTCGATGATGATCTTGAGGAAGAGGTATACATGAAAATACCTTCAGGACTAGAAGAAGCTACACATCCTCAGAGGGTATGCAAGCTCAAAAAATCACTTAACGGCCTGACACAATCACCTCGAACCTAGTTTGATAGATTTACAAAGGCGATGAAGAAACTTGGCTACTACCAATGTCAAACTCATCACACCTTGTTTGTTCGACGGCTGACTAGTGGTAAAATGACTATTCTTATAGTTTATGTTGATGATATTATTATTACAGGTGATGATTAGGAAGGTATGAAGGAGCTAAAAGGTGCTTTGGCTCGAGAATTCGAAGTTAAGGATATGGGCTATTTGAGATACTATTTGGGGATGGAGGTGGCCAGATCTAGTAAGGGCATTACAGTGTCCCAAAGGAACTATACACTTGACCTTTTACAGGAAACTGGGATGATGGGGTCAAAGCCTGTTGAGACACCCATGGAATCAACTTATAAATTGAGTCTTAAAGCATAAGGCACACTAGTGGATACAAGAAGATATCAAAGATTAGTTGGAAAACTGATCTATTTGTCTCCCACTCAACCAGACATTAGTTTTCCTGTGAGTGTAGTTAGTCAGTTTATGGGCAACCCTCAACAGGAACATATGGATGCAGTACTTAGAATCCTGAAGTATTTGAAAATGACTCTTGGAAAAGGATTATTCTTTAGAAAAGCGAGTCAAAGAGTGTTGAAGTATTCTCAAATGCTGATTGGGCTGGATTAGTAACTGATAGGAGGTCTACAATAGGTTATTATACCTTTGTGTAGGGTAACTTGGTAACTTGGAGAAGTAAAAAGCAACCAGTGGTTGCCAGAAGCAGTGCAGAGGTTGAGTATAGAGCACTAGCATTGAGAATTTGTGAAGGAATATGGATAAAAAGACTCCTGGCAGAACTTTGTATCAAAGTAAAGCCTTAGTGGTGTGACAACCTAGCAACTATTGGGATTGCAAAGAATCCTATCTATCATGATAGAACTAAACATGTGGAGATAGATCGTCATTTCATAAAAGAGAAAGTAGATTCTGGTTTGATTGATCTAGCTCAGATTCCCACTAGCAAACAAGTTGCAAATGTTTTCACAAAAGCACTTACTAGAGTCAGATTTGAAGAGTTAAGCACCAAGCTGGGAATGATCAACATCTATTCACCAGCATGAGGGGGAGTGCTGGAAGAATATTTTCAATTTTATTACTTTATTTGTTTCCTTATTTGATCAATAGGTTTTATCCTTTCCATTTGTGGTCCCTATTTTCATGGGATCTTATTTACTTCTTTCTAGGCAATAATCAAGGGAATGAATAGCAAAACAATTGCTTATCTTCCCTATATGTATTTCTGTCATTTATGAGAAATAACATACATAAATCATCCTCAAATTTGTTCACCTAATTGATATTAGTTGCTAGGATCCTATGTGAGAGAGAATCCATCTGATTTCATTATGAAACTAACCCTAAATGCAATGTAAAGGCACAAGATCATGAAAAATGTGAGCGTGAAGTTGGGGATTCATTAGAAGGAAAAATAATGAAGGGCTAACAGACCTTCCTTCCTTCGGCCTAGGCTAAGAATATTCAATCATTGAGGTCGACACTTATCAAGCTAAGGAAAATCATGTAGAATTAAAAAAGTTATTAGTTTAGTTTTCCTTATCAGAAAAGAAAAATATTTCTACTCTATTTTGTCCTTATTAGTTCATAGTTTCAGTCCATTAAAGAACAATAAGAATCCTTGTCAAGTAGAATTCTATTCTTATTTTGGAAGTTTAGTGAGTTTTCCTATTTCATTAGGATTAGGGTTCCAAGAATTTTTTCATATATATGTAATAACCTTTTAATGAAAAAAACAACCTGAATTTTCTCTACAAATTTTAAATTTTCAATTAAAATTTATGACGTTTTCTTCTAAAAGTGATTATACTCCCTATGATTGGCTCCTAACTTCCTACTTTAGAAGTGACTCCTAGAACTAAACATTGTTATTTTCCTTCACTAAAGTTTCCAGCAATTTGAATCTGAAGTTTCAACAACTTTAACTGAAATTTCAGACCTGAAATATGAATTTCCAACAGCCTAACAAAACCCGACAGCTCAAATTTCCTAAATTATATGAGTTTTAACAACTACTTAATATCTTTTCTATTTGTCTTGCGTCATTAAATCCTACTCCTAATCTGAAGCATGAATTGTCTTGAAATATGGGAATGAGCAGGTTCTCAGTTATCTTCACATCGTCAGACATCATATTCCAATTACTTACGGATAAAAATCAAATGGTTGGCCAGTTTTCAATTTGAATTAACAAAATTAAACTAAAGTCTGAATATTCTTTAAATCTCCCTCCCCTTAACAAATACAGTTCTGAAATACATTGAAAGATGAGGGGACAAACTATGAATTAAGTTGTACCTGCCATTGCAGCAATCTTAGAGAGATATAGAAATCGCTTTCTATCCGCCAGTGATGTTATCAAGCCAGTAATCTCAGCACCTGCTCCATCTTCAGCTTCTGATAAGGAATTTGCATCCTGAGAAAGAGCTAATGCATGAAGAGTTTCTGAAGCTGAGGAAAATTGATGAAGGAAAATCTCATGAAGCCACAGCAGATCCTGGTGATGCTTCAAAAATGCAGATAGCTCTTCCTGGAATTCCTCCCCAAGCCTAAGAAGCTTGGAAAACTGCCTCTTCTCATACAGTTTTGTGAACACAAAGTAACTGAAACCACCATTAGGCCCCATGCTCTCCCGCTAGAGAAAATAACAAGGGTGCCAAATGATACAAAGAAACAGTTAAGATGAGGAAGTCCAATATATTGATAGAAGTTTTGGAAGAGTTAACAAAAATAAACTTATATGAACTGCAAACTCACTTCCTCTAATAAATAAGAAAAGGCATACGCAAGAAAAAAAATGAAAAAATATGCAATTCCATGTACAAGAGGATGACACTGAATTCCAATTGACACCAGTGAGTCCATTTCCTTCTTAATTGTCTGTTCTAAGTTATGAAAGGCCAAAGAATCCCATTCAAGTACAAATTAAGTGGGGCATTCTGCTTATTTGAGCAAATAAATACTTCAGCCACAATCAAAGTAAGCAATGTTCAACACATTAGATCGTATCAGCTGCAAAATTGTCATCAGACAAAAGGAAACTTCTTCATGCATTACAACAATACAATTTTTCATGGCACCTCAGTGGCAGGACATGCCTCATGCGTCTTTTTTTCATTTCCTTTTAACCTTTACATGGACTTGTGCGAGAAAACAAAAAAAGTGATACCAATATTTGCAAGCCTTACAAAATAATACCAAAAATAAAAGCTGTAACAAGAAATTTGTCCTTGACAGTATTGGAAAAAGCAAATTTATCTTTCCAGTATTGGCAAAATGGAAATTATCTCTCAAGTAATAATCAGCTAATGCAACCAAGAGCTTTGGGGTTCAATTCTCACCAGAGGGGAATGGGATTTAAGAGAATATTATGGCCTCTTGTGGGTCACGACCAAAAAAACAAAAAGGAGCAAGAAAAAGAAAGTGAAAAAGCAACATAGAAAGCATATTGGGATTTAAAAACATGAAATACCATTAGATTTTTCAGCAATACTGAATCATTCAGGTCAGAACATATACTCCACATGGTATTGTATCCTTCATGCCTTTTTGCTATGGACAGCAAGCTTGAAGAAAGCTTTCTGAGGATTTCTTCATTTTTTTCATCACTTCCTATATTAAAAATCTACAAGGAGAAACAGTGCAATTTTCAGTCGCTGCTAATTTTAGGTTCATAAGATCAAAACAAACCATGAAAGAAATTAACCTGGTGCCTCTCATTTGCAAAATGTTTTACTTGTAAATACAAGGAACCAAGAAGAGTATCCCGCCTATTCCAATATTCATTTAAAAGACTTCCATATTCCTCTCCACACTCAACCTTAGCTGTGATAGCACCAGCATAAGCATCAAGTAGAACTTCAGCCAGGGTGCTTAGATGAGTGTATAAATCTGATTTTGCAGAAATATCCAGCCCAGATGTTACATTCAGGAGTTGAAGCATGAAGGAAGCAACTCTCCAAAGCCCACTTCGCACGACAGGTTGACAATACCAGGGTGTTAGGCCCTCAGGTGGTGGATACCACATATGATGTTTATTTCTGTAGACCATAGCTGTTCGAACTACAGACACAATTGAATTTGAGAGTTCACAAGCCCTCTGGATTTGAACCTCAAGTAGCTGTTCTTCACTTACTACATATTCTAGGTGTTTATCTAAGCCATAAAACAGTTCTTCAAGATCGGAAACCTTACTATAGAAAACTTCAGCATTATCTCTGTCCATAAGGAGAACAGTGTTCCTGCGGGCTCTATCACCAACTAATTGTATTAGATCCCAAAGAGCACCTGAAAGTTGAGCTTCTGAACTAGAATGTGGTGACACAGTAACAGTTGAACGGTTCTGGTTAATCAAGCTTTGTAGTTCCCTAAGCTGAATCATTCCAGAAAGCTTTTCACCATGTTCCAAGATTAACTGCAAAGGCTTTCCTGTTAAAAGTAAACCTCTAGTTAGGCTTGACAAGTTTAATTTCTTTGGTTACATTATAATAAGCAGTTTATTTGAATCCACCCCTAAACATGTATCCAAGCTGAGGATTTTTAGCTAATGAAAGCAAAAAGAAGAAATCTACAATAATAATCAATGATCTGATGCAAACTCAATAAATCATAAATGTTTACATGAATTTACATGCTCAAGTTCGGAGAAATAAGTGACACTTAGAAAAATTCGTACTCTGCCTGGAACACAGCTCTTCATGGCACTTGGATAGAGCAAGAAACTGGAGAAACCTTTCATGCTTTTGCTGCTTATCAACAAGTTGGCTAGACAGATTTGCCATAGCCACTACTTCAGCACCTCTAGTTGTTGTCCAGTGTTTAGCTAAGGTGTCGACAATAGCTTTGCTTGTCCGAGCAAATACATTTGTTTCTCCATCCTTTTCAAATGCCCCAGAAACTTCTAGATTTTCAAATGAGCCATCCACTTTGCCAGTTGTAAGAAAATCATGGAAAAGCTGACCAAGTAGCGCTTCTGACTCTTCTAGGGTATCATAAGGTGCAAGTCCAGTCATAGGAATCCCTTGTCTATCACCTGCATCCCATGCTTCTGAACTTATCCTCCTAAGAGCCATACTGCCCATGAGTGCGAGATTTTTTCTTTCTTCTTGTGCAGTGGTTTCGTTCATGCTCCCTTTACGTGACAAGCTTCTCTGTGGTGGTTCAACTCCACCAAGTTTAATAGCTTTCTCTGGTATTGCCCATATTCCTGCTTTCTCAGTAAGTAAAACCCAAGAACCATCTTCAACATCATCAGCAACAGGAAGAATTGAAGCATCCAAAACTTTTCCTGCATCATAAGGTAGATCAAACTGATAGAGTCGAGTGGAGTTTCCACGACAGTTAGAGACTGTTGCTGTTCCATCACCAGAAAGTATGACTACTGAGCCAAATGGCCTGCCACCAACTCTAATTTTCATGGAGAACAAGAATTCTTCATCTTCTACTCTTGCTTTTGGAATTATCACTTGGATTGGACCCTTTTTCTCCAAAATCCTGCCATGGTTATCTGAGAGTGCATTTGCTTCAGATTTATATTGCATGGTCAGAAGAGAATACTGAGTGTAGCTTGAACTACTAACCCGGTCCTTACAAAAAGTAGCAACAAGAACTGTAATCACTTTACCAAGAACATCCACCTGCAAATCCAAAGGCCAAATTTGTTTCTGGCCCGCCAAATCCTTTTTGATTCCCAAATCAGCATCAATGCCAACAATTTCATAGGACCAGAGTTCTGATACATTCACATCAAGGTCAAACGTAACAGTAAAACACCGTATCTCAAGATCAGTCAATAAAAAGAACTGCCGGACAAAACCCTCCATAGACTGGTCTGAGAAGCGCCATGTGAGGGACCTTGGATAGCCCTTGCCCCGTACATACTGACCACTATAGCCACCCTGAGACGGGAACTTCTTAATATCTTGATACGCTTTACTACGTTGAATCCCCGAAGGGCTGCAATGGAAACTCCATATGTCACCGTTGGCACTACAAGCCAAGGCAACACACACATGCTCAGTAGCACTCAATGAAGAAGAGATCAAAGAGTTAAAAGAATTTGATCCAACTGCACTACTATTAAGCCTGTTGTGCTGTTTCTGTCTCATTGCAGTGAACTTCCCGCCATACAAAGGGGAAGAAGTCTCTTCAAATTCATCAGAATTCGGCAGACTAGTAACAGGAGTGGATCCCATCTCACTAAGAACATCAGGCCAATAAATTACAGCTCGAGTCTTCTGGCTACACAATACAACACCAGCACTTTTACAGCTCTGTACAACTTTACTCTTCCTGCAACTCCAATTCACAACACAAAGCATCCAACTACCGCCCCCACCTTGGTGGGAGCTTTTACTGATATCTGAAACAACTGTAGGAAGCTCAAGAACAATGCAATCTTTTGAAACTGTAGACGATAAATAACTCCAAATAAAAAGTTTATTTCCACAGATAATCCAAGAGAGGCATGTCTCTTTATCCATTCCACCACATATGCACCCATCATCTGCAAGCAGCATGACAAATTTAATAAGTATAGTAATATAAGAATTGGAAGCCTAGTATTTGAGTACAAATGTACACACCAGGAATGTGGTTCTGTAGAAAGCTAGCCTGTTGATCTCGAACTACTTGGGGAAACTCTCCAACATACACGGGCTTAATTGAATCAGCTTCACCCCCCTTTTCAGTATTGTTTCCTGGAGAAATTCTACACTCCAGACAACAAAAATCTTAATAGTGAGTTGTAAAGGAACAAGTTTTCCTCTTCATTCAAGTAATTTAAACCTTTTTTTTTACGAAGAAATGCAAGTAAAAAGGAATGAACCTGGCAAGAACCGAGAGGCGAGGGGCCCAAGGAGCCGGTGTGCCAGTGTGTGGGCGATTGGGGATTGAGTTGTGGCTGTTGGGTGTGATGGGAGTTGAATCAGGCAGAACATGAGCAAGGCTTCGATGTTTTCTAGCACTCACATTAGACCTCTTTGTTCCTGGAGAGAACATTTTCTTGAGTTGGAAGTGCCAAATGCTAGGCTTTGGGGTTTTACGTTTTGACTATCGTTTAAAATAGTTTGGTTTTTGTGGGCTGAATGAGCCAAACCAGGGTTTAAGGTCAGCTCTTCAATTCGTCTTTTTGAGATTTGTAAATCTTAATTCTAATCTTTTGAGCAACGGCCGGCAAGATAATTGTAACATTGTGTCTTTTAGTCTCGTTTTAATAAGAATTTTTGTTTTGGGTAATTTTTAAAAATTATAAAATAGACTCTTTTTTTTTTTTTTTGAGGGGAAGACTCTAATTTTTTAAAAATTATAAAATACTCTGTCAATTTATTCTGCTATATAATTTAGTCTCATTAAGTAATAATTTAATTCCAAAAAATCTCAACAAATAATTAATATAATTATAAAAACAAATATTTTATATCATTATCCTCAATAAATTAGAATTCAATTCCACAAAAATCGAAACAAATAGTTAATGTCGTTATAAAAATAAACATGATTATATATTGTTGTCTCAGTAAATAACCCTATTAGGCAATTAGTCCGAATTAGTAATTATATATAAAACTCTACCCAATCCCTATTAGATATAACTTAATTATTGTTCATAATAGTGTACTACAACTGAATGTTAAGTTGGTAACATTTTAATTTTTAATCTAAGTGGAATGTTCCGAGTAGAAGGGTGCGGCTACTGGAGTAGGGATTGGAGGTGGTAAGTGGCGACTGGCGACGATCGACGGAGCCTGAGTTGGCAATGGCAGTGTCCAAGGTTGGAGCACAAGCTGGTGAGTGGCAACTTTGTGACGGTGAGACTTTACACTGCGTTTAGCTACTGTGATTCATATATTGAGACGGAATGAAACAAAAATTTAAAGACAGAATAGAACAGAAATTGGAGACAGTGAAGTGTTTGGTTGTAATGGACAAAATAGATAAAACTGTGCGTCTCGAGGACATAAATGTGTGTGGTTGCAGTTGACAGAACATAAAAAACAGTGTCAATGACCAAAGTACCCCTACAATATAATATGATTAGAAATATATAATTCATTGATTATTTTAAAACAAATGATTTGGTTTAGTATTTTTTTTTAATTGTATCTATAAATAAGGAATTAAAAAATGAGGAACCTAAAAATTTAATAAAATGTGCTATTGAATAGCAAAAAATTCGTACAAGTTAACCGTTGGAGTTATGTAAATATAGTGTCCTGGAAAGCAAGTGTATTTACATGTAACTTTATCTTCTTCAATTACAGTTTTGCAATGAAAATATTTATTATTAATAAAACAAAAGAGTTTGGTTTTATCTGTATGAGCATTATATATCTGGTCATAAGGT
>JAOSBL010000009.1:8339363-8350875 GCA_027568915.1 Erythroxylum roraimae
TAGTTTTCTGAAGAGAAAAGTAGGGTTCTGGAGTCGTACCTCTATCATGGCGAGATAATTAGTTTATATAGTAAATAACTGTAGGAATTAGGTCAACGTTGAGGAATGGGTCGACCTATGTCCCGTTCTAGTCATGCCTATTTACCCACGACTAGTACTTAACAATTTTAAAACAACCTATTTCAGATTTCAGAATTTCATGTAAATGATGTAGTGCTTAATATATGACCTTATTCATTTGATCGAACTTAATATGCCTTATAAATACAAACATATGCATTAAAGCATTAATAAATGTATTGAGTCATCACACATTATCTATATTCACAAAATTAGAAAGTACTTCCAATACAATCCCAATTATCAAACTCCTCAGACAATTGATGGTCCAAAATTATCATAATATCATAATCACATATTAGTGAAATAATGCATAAGTATGAATTCATTTCCTTATGCTAAAATTGAACACATTCATTCTCACTTGAAAAAACTTATCATGCCTTATAAGCATAAGCATAAATGCACCAATGAATACATTAAGTAATTAAACTTTACATGTACCCACCTAAAGTTCTCAATTCTCAAACATTCATAACTAACACATCATTTATATCATTTAAAACACATTTGTGTTCATAAGTATACTTCATTCCTTTAACAACTTATAAGTTTCAAAATTAGATACTTTGTTATCTAATAACCCCTTCCTTACATTGTTATCTAATAACCCCTTCCTTAAGTTATTACTTCAATTAAAAATCCAAATCTTATTCAATCTTTAATAAACTTATTCCACATCAAACTAGGTTCATTTTATACCTTAATTAAGTCCAATTAAAACATTATAAAGTACCTTAAACTTTTATGGTCCAACAATTGCCCAAAACCAATATTTTCTCCTTCCTAAGTACTTCCTACAACCGTGGGAATAAGCCTTACAAATCCCACGATCGTGGGACGGTTCACTCACCTACAATCTCCAATTTGTTTCCAAAACTTGACTTCTTCACTTCTATTCGACACACCTTCCCCAAAGTCCATCAATTTCACTTCAAATCTACCTTATTCATGCTTCAATACCTCATCATATTCATGTCTGAACCAATTCAAAAATCATTCATTAAGTAACTACAAATCAACATCTTCCACACATCAAAACCAAACCAGAAGTTATCATACAAGGATCATTTTTCTAGCATTCATTTATCATCATCTTAATACATATTTCATCCCAATTCAATTATCATAAAACCTGTATTAATACATGCTATCAAGTTTAGAATTCCCTTACCTAATTACCTTCAAATTCCTTCTTCAAATAACTAACTAAACCAGCCCTTCATGCAACCAAACACTTCCGAAATTTAGGTAGATGTAAGATGATCTTAACACTAAGATGATAACAACATAAAAGGTAGTATAAAGTAGCTTTTTTGATGCAGTAACTTACAAGGATTCCAAGAGAAAATGATCCCAAAAACTCCAGAAGTTGAGAGGAAATGAGAGAGTTTTGGTGGAGATGCCTCAATGAAGGCCGCAGAAACTCCTTGCAAGTTTAACACCTAAGTTGCTAGATGTCCTAATCTTGGAGAAGCACATGTCACCAATTCATGTATCACATTTTTCCTCCCTTTAAGCTACCAAATGTCACACACCTATTAGGCCATTTGTCACTTAATCAATGCTGCCAAATTTTATTCAATTATACTGCCATTTGTCCCTTATTTACTCATGCCAAATGTCACTAAATGTATAGGCTTAGTCATCCAATTTTCAGGTACCAACTTGTCTTGCCACTTGACATTTTAATACATCAATTTTCTAATGGTATCAATTAATTCCAAATCAGTAAATATGATCCATTAAACCAAAATTCAAAACATATACAAATTACAATCGTGTGACAATTTAACAACTATCACATATGCCTTCATGAACATGTAACATTTCAACTAGGGTATAATTTGGAGCCTTACATTAGCCCCTGAAGCTTTATATGCAGTCCCATTCCACAGGAAATTTCTCAATATCTTTGGCCATCTTTAGGAAAAATTAAGTGGAAGATCCAGTATTTGTATAAGTTACTCAGTATTAATTTGATCAGTCGGATTTTTTCAGCATAACTCAACTCTCTATTATACCACTTGCTAAATCTTCTTTCAATTTGTTTAAATAAAGGCATGCACTCTTTATAGGAGGGTTTAGAACTTGCGATTGGGACCCCTAAATATGTTAAAGGAGGTAGATCTACTTTCATCCCAGTGATTTGAGCTAGATCATCTTAAATTGCTTCTATATCTTTGGAAAGCATAATGAAGCTTTTATCTAGGTTTATCTTTATATTTGAAAGCTTGCTAAATTGGTTGATGGAATAGATCAAAATGGACACTGAGGGAGCATCAGACTTACGGAACATCAATAAGTCATTAGCAAAAGTCAAGTTAATAAAGTTTAACTTATTGCACTTTTTATGATATGTAAAATAGGTACTTTATGGAATGCTGTGCGTAGTGAACTATAGTAAAACCTCCATACAAATTGAGAATAGGTAAGGGGATAGGGGGTCCCTTTCCTTTAATCCTCTTTCCCCTTTAAACTACTGTGTCTATTCCCTAATAATAAGGACACTATAGGAAGTAGTGTTTAGACATTGATTTAACTAGTAGATAAATTTCCTAAGCAATCCAAACACTTCCAGTTCTTAAAAAAAGTTCCCTTCTTGCGAAATCAAATTCTTTCCTAAAATCAACTTTTAAGGCACATATCTTGCCAGCTTCCTTCCTTACGTAGCTTTTAAAAAGCTCTTGGGCAATCAATACGTTATTAATATTTTGAAGGTTGTTTCCTTTAATATTAAAAAATATTTTCCTAATTAAGAAATTTTATTTCTAATTAGATTATAGTTTCTTACTTGTTAAATTTCAAAAAGATTTCTTTAAAATTATAGTAAGTAAGAAGAATAATGTTGAGCAATGATAGATAGATATCTGACCATATTTTTACCCCCAAGTTTGATGTATTTTGCTTGATATTTGATACTTTTTTTATATTTTGGTACTTAATTCACTCCAAGTGCTTTCATAGGTGATAATTGTCTTCATGGACTTAAAGGAGAAGAATTCAGAAGAAAACATGACATAAAGTGAAGATTTGACACATAGAAGCTATGCACGATTTTTAACATAAATGGAGAGTCCGAATCTAAACATCGTCTTTAGAGAATAATTACAGAAAATCCCAATATTTTCAGGAAGCCTAGATTTGTAGATGTTCGAATTGGTTTGGACCATCAAACATTTATTCAAAGTAAAACTTATTTATGCAGAATTGACAACCTAACCATTAGAGCTTTACATGGACATAACTGAGGCTTATGAGATCTAATGAGGTGATTGAAAAGCCCAAATTCAAGCGAACATCTTGGAATATAATTCCTATGCACAAATCAAAGCCCAAAAGTGCGATTTTAAGGAGATAAAAAGGCTAAGAATGAGATATGAAGTCCATCTCGACCTAGTCTAAACTCTAACCTTCCCTTGTTTTTGGCCCATAAATTTAGCTACAGGGCTTTGTTTTAAGAAAAAGAGGATCCGTTGGAAAGATGAGAAGTGTTACAATTTATATAAAGACATCATGACCTAAATATGAAGATATCAAGGTCAAAAACATGACGTAATGCAAAGTCATGCATCTGCTCATGCACTTTGCAATTTTTAGACAAATTTGGTTATGCACGGCCATGCAAAAGATCGTGCATCTCCCTAAAATCCTAAATTTCACGATAAAAATATGTTTTTGGGAGGATAAGAAAGGATGAGACTTTTTTAGGAGATTTCCAGACGTGGAGAACATCCAAAAGGGACAATTTTGGTCCATAGAAGTGGCAAACATGAAGATTTCATCGAAAAATCCTTCAGAATACAAGATTAAGCATCTACATCGCAAGAACATTCGATAGAAGACATTCAGGGGAATTTAGAATTATGAAATAATTTTTTATTTGTTTTTCTTTCAATGTATATTTGATTTCATGTTCGATAATATGTAGCTAAATGTCCAATTGGTATTTAGGTTAAATGAGCCTTATGTTAATCCTTTGATATGATTTGATTCCTTTATTAATGTAATTGGTTTGATTGATTATTATGATCTGATTACGTGTTTTATTGATAATCTAATTTCATACGTAGAGATTGAGAAATCCTAGTGTAAATAGAACTACCGTAATTAAAAGGAGTTGATTACAACCCTAGAGATAGGATGATATAAATCTTCTAGATTAGGGTCAAACCAAATACAGGGACTTATAAATCGGTAACACAATCCTATAAGATTTAACCTGAGTAATTAGGTTAGAGACATTAGGATTAGTTGTTAGTAAACTCAAGGTCAACTATTAGCATACCATAGGAGACTCTATGGTCCAATACATCAACAAAACAATTGCATGATCAAAGATCAATATCTTAAGGATTTAAAGGGATTTTAACCTAGATACTAATTTCTAAGTGAATTACACTGTCTTTGTAGTTAGTATCGTTTCCTATTTCTTCAATTGTTTTAAATTTATTTTCTTTTATTAAAAATCTAAAATCAATCCGTATGCTAGATAAAAGGGAAGGGTAATTACTAGTATTCATCATCTTCGTGGGATCAACCTAGCTATAGCTATATCGTGCACAAGCAGTTCATTACATAATTGACTAACATGAAATAAGTCAATCAAGAGAGTTTTACCTATAATCAAACCCTAAATATCTGCAAGTATGCGAACCATAAGTTTTAGCATTAAAGATGATAATCCCACAAGGAAATAGCTAAACTAAGTGAACCTAACTTTATCTAAGGTTGTGAAATATGATTTGAATGAAAATAAAATATCAAAAACTAACAATCAAATAAAATTAAGCACTTAAAAATTAAGCTGACACAGTAAAACGAGGATGATTATGTATGAAAGTGTAGGATTCGTTCTATCATTATTTTGCTCCCTTAACCATTTTGATTCAATTGGGTGTCCATTCTAAATTTTCTAAGGGTTTGATTATTTTCTCTCAAGTCCTAATCATTTAACCCCAATTGATTAAACCTAATTGATTACGAAATTCCAAATTTTGCAATCTCTCGATTCACAAAAATAGCCTAACATTTTCAACTAGTTCTTAAGTAATCTATCGAATAATTGAGTTTTCACATAAGATCTCTCTTCGTATGATTATCAATTTGATATTTGCGTGAATTATTTGGTTGCTAACACTTGTTACCTAACCTAATCAGATTACTTTCAACTCACTCTCTTAATTTGTTGTCAAAATATTAGCATACTCAAATACCACAACACCATAACATTGTATTGGATCAATAATGATCAAGTCGTAAAATAACTGAAGAACAAATCCTAATCTGAAAATTGAAACATCATAAACGTGTATAACATCTTCAAGCTTAAAGAAAATAGACAAAGGAAAAAAGAAAGAACTTGAGTTAGACTGATCTGGAAATGCTGGAATAGTTAGAACTCTTCAATGCTCCCTTTTTAATCTTCCTTGATTAATCCCAATTTGGTAAGGTAGACGTTGCTCTTTTTGGTCTCTTTATGTTCTTTTATAGGAAATGAGGGAATTAGGGTTAAGATTTGGGCTTACCTAGTTCATTTTGTTCCAAGAACGCCCTCAATATAAAAATAGATGGAAAATCTCGTGTATAGCGAGTGTCTGTCACGACTATGACCCTAGAGAAAAATCCTTTTGACATGATCGTTACCCTACTTTATAGCCCATGCATGTTTTCCCACCTTCCATCATTCTTCAATTATTTGTTTTCATTCACTAACAAACACCTCAATAACACAAGATTAAGATCCAAAATCATGCTCTAAACCTCATAACATTTAAAACATAAACAAAAAATCACATTAACATAATTATAAGCCTAAATATACAATAATCATCTATTAAACACCTATAAACACACTAAAACGCCTATCAAGACATAATATAAACTAACATGTCAAGTAATTTGTTGAAATTTTTTTAAAATTTTATTAAAGGAGTCAAGACAATTAGAAATAGTTTTCAAATTGAATTTTAAAATTATTTTCAATTCATACTAAATATCTATTTAGAATAGTAATTTGATTTTTTTTAGACATCAATGGTCTAATCTAATTTAACTATCCAAAGAGTTGAAAATATTATTTTAGAATATGAAGATCAATTAATAGAATCAATCAAAGATTAACGTTACATGAATATAATTTGATTATATTTGCAAGATAAATTACATGTTTTTATAAATTTAATATATCGGTGCACATATTAGATTTCATGTTTAAATGCATGACATTGTACATGTAATTTATATTTGATAAGAATATTTTAAAATTAAATCTCTCATTAAAAATTAAGCACACATTAAGAATGCAATTAGTTTTTAAAATTTTAAAATAGTATTAATGAAAGAAATAAGAGTTACAAAGCTTTAGAAGGAACACCTAATAACAGATGGTGAACCTTTGTCTCGAAAACATTGTTAAAACATTGATACACACTAGAGACCCAATCTGAGTAGCATCAACTAGCAATTGCTCTTATATAAGATGCTCATTCTTGCTCTATTATTGTATTAGTCAATGTGTGCATTAATCTTTTAGGCTTCAGTAATCGTAAGTTATAGCTTTTAGCGTCTCTACTAATGATTAGTTAGTCTCTTATCCACTACTCTAGTTCAGTTAGCACTTGCTTTCCATCTTTCTCTCCATCTTTAAAACATCTATCATTCCTCTCTGCCATATTATATATATATATGATCCAAATGCTACCACATATAATGCCATATCCTCTCTGAGTGAATTCCTCAAGTAGCACATTCGTTCTAGAAACTCTAAATAATTTAATCTAGCCTTATCAAGTTAACATAATTAATTTGACTCCTGATTATGCAAGAAAATTTACAATTGAAGAATAAATGAAAAAGAGTTTTAGTGTCTTCTTTACAAAGATGGAATTTTTTAAGTTAGGTTTAGAAACTTTTAACTTTTCCATAATTCCAAATCTATTATTAACTATTATCCATATGAGGAAAGCATCTTTAAGAAGAAGATTAATGTTACAAATTATCTTGGACCGTTTAGATCTATGACTCCTAATTTTGAGGATCTCTTTATAGGATTTATTTATAAATTACCTGATAGATGACCATACTAGAAATATTGGTCTGTACTCCTTATGCTAGATCATATCTTAAAAGAATGTATATAAGCTCTCTAGAATAGTTACTCTATTATCTTCACTCCATCCACGTTTTGACTTTTAAATTAATAGGGTATCTCTCTAGCAAAATGAGTTGAGTATTACTCAAAGGGCTAGTAGGTTCCACTTTTCAAAGTATAGTAAATTTGTTTCCCCATTTCCCATCAAGCATTTAAAATTATTAACTAGCTTGTTCCTTACATTAAGCAGTTGGGACATAAACTAGGAGGAGGAAGGCTTGTGATTGATCTCATATATACTTTTACCCTTCAAGAAGTTCATATGGACCCATCTAACCTAAAGAGATCTTTTTCTCTCTATCAGTCTTCACAATCTCTTAGCCATAAAGCCTTGGTTGCTAAAGATTATAGATATAATATCCATCCCCGCTCATCCCTTGGTTTACACACTATAATTCATGCCACTTTGGCATTATACTTATTAATATGCTTTCCTGATCATAGGAGTCCCTGAACTAATCTTTCCAAGGCTTTAGTGAGTTCTTTTGATAGGAACACATGCGATGACTAGTATATATAGAGAGAGTTAGACTTTATCAACTAGACTCTACCAGCAAATGATAATGACTTCTTACACCATTTTTTTAATCTTCTTAGGACTTTTTTCTAATAGTGGAAGGCAATCCCTATATTGAAGTTTCCTTAGTAATCTAAGAGAATATGGTTATTGAAAAACCCATCCTGGAGTTGCTACGTGAATAGTCAGAGGTGGCCAATTTAGGTGTTCTTGTTGAGGCCATTGTAAAGGGTATAGTGGTTACAAATAGGTTAGGTTTTCTTGAGGACTTGGCTAAGGCAGGAAAGTTTACTTGGGATAGAGGTCCAAATATATTGATTGTCCAGCAGGTAACAAACTAGTAGGTGGGAAATAAGAAAGAAGAAAGGTAAAGAGGCAGAAGCAAAAGTAGGAGGAGCTATAGAAACAGGAGTCCAGATCCTCTGTCCAATATTATGGTGTCTTATTGTGTCCAATAAATCTCAGCCATTTATTTATATAGGGCTCTGCGTGGGTCCCACAAAATAAATGGCTGAGATTTCATGAGACAGAATAAGACAGAGTAAAACTAGACAGAAGATCTGGTTTCTAGAAACAGATACAATAAGGATGAAGGTGGGCTAGTAGAAGGGTGTAGATGCAGATTTCAAGTGGGGGAAGGCGATTAGTTAGCATGGTTAGGAGAAGCAATCCTAGAGAGCTCTAAAATTGTAAACAGTATGAACAGTTTGCAATTCTAGAGAGAAGCTAGAGTTTCTCTTTCTAGAGTATCCTTGTAGTATAAACAATATTTTTTTAGTAAATCTTAAAACCATAATTCTATTTTTTGCAAGGCTTTTGAGTGACTGAAGACCTCTTTAACCCAAATATATTTTTATCTTAAATTAATGAGTCCTACTTAATTAAATTCATATAATTTGAATTTGTAACTCATGATCATATGAATTTAGAGGCAAGTTTAGGAATAATATATAAGATATGTTTTGACAATAGTTATTACCTAACAGATCTAAGAGTCGTATGGGACGTGATTGATAAAGTTGTTATGTAAATAATTTAAGTTTAGATAGTTTGTTGCGCAAACTCATGAAAAAATAAATTTGAATGAGATCCTAATCTATTAGAAAGATTAGAGTAATTTTTTCAAAAATAGTATTAAGGGCTATTATTTCTAATAAAATAGCATAAATAACCAAATATATGATTAAAATTATAATCTTATTTGGTGGTCATAACATATAACATATTACTAGCCTGTCTTACATTTATATTTTATTCTAAGTTGAAATTACCTTTGTTTAGTATAATTGATACTAAGCGTTAGTGAACCAAATTTCTTAGATATAGTTTTAAGTTTGAGAAGATTTCTCAAAGTTAAGAAGAAAAGTTGTATATATCCATTATGCAATTTTACTATTAATGTACGATGAGAATTTGGTAATGAAATTTTAGAAATATGTCAATATGATACGGTTGATAAAATGTAATAGCATTTTGAGTTGATTAATATCACATAAATTTCAATAGCAGCATATCAGATAGCTTTCAACGTTGTGATAGCTCAATACAAATAGTTGCACAATTTTTCCAACAAATAGTTGCATAAAATAGAGATAATATAGATTTCAACATCTTGATAGCACCATATAAATAGTTGTATAAAATAGAGATTAAAGGTATAGTGGCTTAATGAAATTATTTCTTTCAATTTAGTTAACTAAAAGCATAAATATGAACTACATTGAAGGCGTTGACTTAGGTACAAAATAGTTTTCATTAGATGAAAAGTGATTGTATGAGTTTTCTTACCTATACAAAATATGACAGAGATCATATATAACATGCCGATGAGTATTTAATATTAAATTTAAATTCAACATTATTGTCTTATAGTTAACATAAATGATAAAATTACAAAGTTAGATAATTAAGACTATCTTTACGTACGTCTTGGTTAAATAAACATAAGGAAAGTCATAAAATAATTGAATATGATTGAAGTCGTCTTAGAATGTTGTGTACCTGAAAGAACTGCCACTTTGCTGCATTTGGAAGTTAATGAAAACTAACTTTGTGGTGATTGTGGGCCTAACGAGTCATTTTAATTTTCATCTGCTATTCTGTAAGTTTGCTGTGTCTATATATGCAAGCACTCTTCTTGTTGTCCTGGTCGGGAGGCAGATACATGGAATCTAATTATTCGCATATGCAGTAAAATGTACCAAGGAGCCAGACCAAATTTCCAACTTCGGTGTTTTTGTGATTTGACTATTTTCTGAAAGTCACTCGTAATTCTTTTTTTTAATATTATATCAAATAATAATGATGATTCAAAGAGGGATGACCTTTTTACTAGTAAGTAGTTCTTTTTTTAGTGCCACAGCTATGGAGCAATTCAGTATTAAGTGAGTTAATGGCGCTTTGTTGAAAGATGCTCGAACAGAGTTCGAGTCTTGAAAATGGAGAAATTTGTTTGGCCAGCACTTTATCTCTTACGGACTGACCCAGTGTGAGCGGAGATTAATCTGAAAGTAGATGAGATTAATTTGGAAGTAGATGAGTTAAAGACGTTAACCCCAAAAACTAAAAAAAGGATGCTGGAACATATTAAGCCAAGTAAGAGAGTTAGGTTATTCAATTATCGATTTCTAAATCCAAAAGGAGCTTCTCATACAGTTAGTTTCCTCACAACAGAGGAGTTGGTGTGGGTTGTAGAATCTTCTAATGTTCATTTTAATCAACTTTTCTTTGGAGATATATTTAGCAAACTGACAGTCAATTGCATTACCTTGGTTACCACAATGGTCTGAGCTAACTCGATCAGACTAAAGTGCTAACAGTGGAATGGCATTTTAAGTTAGGAAAAGAGACCATGTAGAGTTGTGCAGTTCTGGCAAGTCTAATCGGTTTCTCCTTCCTTGTCATGTTTATGTTTATTTTTAAGCTATTTCTTTAGTTATATTACATGTAAGTAATGTGTAGGACAACCTTGTTTACTTTTCTACTTCATCAAGTTAAGGCAGGTCATTCCCCTATCAACTCGTATAAGCCAGCACATGAAACTTTAAGCGAATCTCCAACTACCCAAGAACCAGAATAATTTTCAATATTTTCATATGTCATCCGAATTTCAATCACAAATAGAACATCATATAATATAATTTAAAAAGGCGATCAATTGAATTTTTTCACATGACCCCTTGTGTTGAAAAACTGACAGTGATTGAATCACGAGCGTAGCAAAAAATTAAAATTGTACGATTTCTCAATCGGATCTCAATAATTAAATAGCTTGAAAAATATGAATCATTAAATTAAAGAATCATACTCGATTCAAAATTTTTGTTTAAACCTTTTCGATATATTAACCAAGAGTTATCCAAGCGTTCAGCCTCTAACGGTATCCACAAAGTAAAACTCATATTTGATCTCTGAAATTTCTTAAACTTTACAATTAAGTTTAACTTAATTTAAATTGAATTTTCTCTTTTTAACTGATTTTTATATGTGACCAATTAGGTTTTTAATATGTTAGCAAATGATTATAAATTAGAATTAGAATTAGATAAATTAAACTCATCGTAATTTATCTTTAATTCTCTAATTAAACAATTTATAATTATAGATTATGAGTAATGTCTCACAACATGTTATGACTACTCAAATATTAGGAATATTAAAGTAATTTGACTCAACATGTCCTTGATGGTTATGATATACAATTTAATCTTTTCATTATTCAA
>JAOSBL010000009.1:8512066-8526751 GCA_027568915.1 Erythroxylum roraimae
ATCAAAATCCAAGATTCAAACTTAAACATCACAAATCCGATTCTCATATATTCAATTTCCAGTTTTTTTGCATTTTTTTTCTATCTTACTTTCATCAGGTGCATTTTATCAACACAATCACTTCATTTAATCCCCTAGATATACCACGACCTCACCCAATTCTCATTCCTTATCATCAAACTCATTTAAATTCATTTCTACCAATACTCAACAGATTCATGCATGTATAGTGAAAATAAAAACCTTATGCGTATGTCACAGTACAAAACATAATATATTTTTATACATCAACTTTCATGAATTTCTATATCATTTTTAGTTTACTCCATGTATCATAACCAAGTCAAGCATCATCCAAATATCACAAAGCTTAAAACTCAACTTACTTGAGTTAGCTAAATTCCAGCAAATTCAGATTTCTGTGGATGGAAACCAACGTGAATAATAGAACAAACACCCTCTCAAAAGACTGAAATTCTTACTTTGATGTAAGAATCAAATACCAATTTCACAATAGAAACAACTTGGTGTTTTCGGTATGGATGAAGAACAAATCATGTGAAGAACACAAAAGTTGTAGAAATTTCCTTACTAAACAGATGGCTACGTGTATCGTCAACTCACTGCCACATGTCACCATTCATGTAAGCCATTTGTCAATATTTAATCAGTCCACATGTCACCATGCATGTAAGCCATTTTTCAATATTTAATTAGTCCACATGTCAGACTAGAATTGATCCAATTTCAACATTTTTCCTATTCTATCAATACTCCAAATTTCCAAAATACCCGATTGCCTAAATTGCCAAATTAAATTTAATACAATCCAATTTAATTCTTTTCAAAACAATAAAATCCATAATTCCCCTTTATAGATCAATTTTACCCGAAAAATGTCATGAATGCATGTACAATCATATTAATATGCAAAACTCATTATTCACGTGTATGAGTTTGCCATATTTTGCTTAAGCATGAATTGTACTTTCCCATTTCTCACTAATTTCTCATATTCACTATTCAAGTCTTATCATGGATAACGGAATGTTACCGAAGCGGACAATATTTGCAAGTGGGTGGTCTAGGCTGTTACAATTGGTATTAGAGCTAGTACCTGGATGGTATGGCAGCGAGGACGCTGGGCCCCAAAGGGGGGTGGATACTCATTATCCCATATCGGTCGGAGAGGAGAACGAAGCATGCCTTATAAGGCTGTGGCAACCTCTCTCTCATAGATGCGTTTTCCATGCCCTAACGCACCGAATCCCATCAGAACTCTAAAGATAAACGTGCTTGGGCAAGAGTAGTACCAGGATGGGTGACCTCCTGGGAAGTCCTGTGAGAGTAGTGTCCAAAAGAGGCCTACTCACTGGAAAACCAAAACTATGCGGGTCGGGAGCACTAAGGCTTTGGCACAAAGTAGACAATATCTGCAAGCGGGTAGTCTGAGCTGTTACAATTGGTATCAGAGCCAGTACCCGAATGGTATGCCAACGAGGACGCTGGGCTCGAAGGAGGTGGATACTCGTTATCTTATATCAGTTGGAGATGAGAACAAAGCATGCCTTATAAAACTGTGGCAACATCTCCCTCGTAGACGCGTTTTTCATGCCCTAACGCATCGGATCCCATCAGAACTCTGAACTTAAATGTGCTTGGGCAAGAGTAATACCAGAATGGGTGACCTCCTGGAAATTCCTGTGGGAGTAATGTCCAAAAGAGGCCTACATGAAAAGCGGACAATATCTTTGAGCGGGTGATCTGGGCTGTTATATTATCTTGCAATAATCAATGACAAATAGGAAAGACAACTTACTCTCTGTTGTTTGCAGCTGGGGTATTTTTGAATCCTAGTGTCTATTTCAGACTAGATTTTACAAAGAAAGCTGAAGTTAATAAGGGAATGCTATTAACTATTACAACCTTTTTATCCATAAGATAATGCAAGATCTCCTGAGCTCATAAATAAAGCTTTATAAGTAGTCTTCTGAGGATTTTGGGGTGTCAATTGTTATTCGACAAAGAGCAAAACTTAATCCAGGTATATATTCTTTCACTTTTGTTATTTGTTGAAAATTAATTATCATTTTATTTTGTTTACAACGCTACTTTTATTGTCTTACAATTTACAGTTTCTTGATGGGATCAATTCAAAAATGGTATTATAGAATTGCAAAAGTTTGTAATTCAAATTCTAAGCTAATGTGTGAGTGCAAAAAGGTATGAAAAGAACTGAAGTACATTTGAATTTATCCATTCCAAAAAAAGGAATAGATTGGAGCACTAGAAATTAAATCACTTAGTTTTCGTTCGTTACAATTTAAAGTTTCGAGAAATGTATATTATTATCATTATTAATTTAGATATAATTTCTTATAATTCAGGAGTTATTTTATAAATTTAAAAATTGCTCAAAATAATACCCAATATTGATGGGCATCAATACAATACCATACTAAAAACCAACCCCGTATGAGGCAGTTCGGTATTCATGACATTGTTCCGTATTGAATCGCTTTCTAGCCAAAAATTTTATATAGATCCTATTTTTCGTAAAGCCTTTTAGTTGAAAATAATGATGTAAAAATTGGATTGAACCGACCAATTCAACCAAATAAAGTACGAACTAAACTATTTTTCGGTTCGATTTTTATTTTTGACCTTTATCAATAAAAGTCGGCCGGTTTAATTGACTACTAATGTTCTTTCAAAAAGAATAGAAAAAACTACTCTTAACGCAATAGAAAAAACTACTCTTAAGTACTAACTGGTTTAAAAGATTAATGATTAAGAAAATAAATAAATAAATTATTCAGGCTAATACTATATATATATATAGCAAAAAGTTGATATTGTCCAAAAATTAATACTTAAAGGCACATTTTAAATTTTATATATCAAAATCAGTATTAAATCATGAATATTAAATTATAATAAAATTATTTACTTCTTTAAAAAATTAATCTTTATACATTATTTTTAATATTTTAATATTAAAAAGGTAAAAATTAAAAGAATTCATTATTAATAAATAGATTCATTTTTAACAATAAAGTTATTATTTATTAAAATAAATTAAACAATTAAAAATTTAATTAATTCCAAATTTATACTTCTTATTTATTATATACCAATTTTATATTAATTTAATATTGGTTAAATTTTAAGTTTGATTGAGCCGGTTGTTAAAACATTGCTTAAAAAATTTAGTTTAAGAATCAAAAACAAAAAACAGTACGTTCCCTCTTTAAACAAGCAAAAGGGCAGGGGCCCATCAGAACTGGAGTTAATGTACTCTATCTCAACGTTTCTTACAACAAAGGCTTGTTCAGGAGCTCCTTTTTTCTGTTTGAGCTTATGAGCCAAATTTGACCATCTTTCAATAACCCACAAAACAACTTAAGTACATGTGATGACTTCTCCTTTTCGTCGATTCTCAACGCTGATTGCTTCTGGTTCGAAGCAATCCAAGCAAAAGGGAGCAGGGGCCTATCAGAACTGGAGTTAATGTACTCTATCTCAACGTTTATCACAACAGAGGTTTGTTCAAGAGCTCCTTTTATCTGTTTGAACTTATGAGCCAAATTTGACAATCTTTCATTAACCCACAAAACAACTTAAGTACATGTGATGACTTCTCCTCTTCGTCGATTCTCAACCCTGATTGATTCTGGTTCGAAGCAATCCATATCTTCAAACCCCAAGTTTCCTTTGAATTTGGGGAGGAGGAATAGGAACGTAATTCCAATACCTCATAGAACTATCCCTCAACTCAAAGGTCAAGAATTGGATTTTGTTAATGTTGCTTATAGTCATGTTATTCACTCTGATTGGAATAAGCTTCATCTGTTAGCGACCCATTTGACGCCGTGTAGAGTCAAGCATGTTTTGTTGAAGATTCGGAAAGACCATGTTCTTTCTCTTGAGTTCTTTAACTGGGTCAAAACCCTGAACCCTAATTTCCATACCTTGGAGTCTCATTCCATCATTCTCCATATTCTAACCAAAAATCGGAAATTTAAGTCTGCAGAATCCATTTTAAGGAGTCTTCTTATATGGGGTTCGGTTGATTTGCCTGATAGGCTGTTTGAAGCAGTGCTTTATTCTTATAGAATGTGTGATTCTTCGCCTCGTGTTTTTGATTCATTGTTCAAAACTTATGCTCATATGAAGAAATTCAGGAATGCTTCAGACACTTTTTTCCAGATGAAAGCCTATGGATTTTTTCCTCCTGTTGAGTCTTGCAATGCCTATTTGAGCTCATTGCTTGATTTAAGAAGGGCAGATATTGCTCTGGCATTTTATAAGGAGATGGGGAGATGTAGGATATCAGCAAATGTCTACACTCTAAACATGGTGATGCATGCTTTTTGCCAAATAGGGAAACTTGAAAAGGCTGTTAATGTGATCAGGGATATGGAGGCCATGGGAATTACTCCTAATGTTGCTTCTTTCAACACTTTGATTGCAGGACATTGCCATAGAGGTCTTCTAAATTTGGCTATGAAGCTTAAAAACATGATGGGAAGGAATGGGGTGGAGCCAAATGTGGTTACTTATAATAGTTTAATTTATGGGTTTTGCAAAGAAGGCAAACTGCAGGAAGCAAATAAAGTCTTTAGTGAAATGAAGGTTATGAAAGTAGCTCCTAACACTATAACATACAATACTTTGATAAATGGCTATAGTCAAGCAAGTAACACTGACATGGCTGGTAAGGTTTATGAGGAAATGTCTCAAAATGGTGTTAGGGCAGATATACTAACTTACAATGCCTTGATTTTGGGGCTATGCAAAGAAGGAAAGATTAAAAAAGCTTCCTGTTTGGTTAAAGAACTTGATAAGAAGAACTTGGTCCCCAATGCTTCAACTTTTTCGGCACTTATTAGTGGGCAGTGCATAAAGAAGAACTCTGACCGTGCGTTCCAGCTATATAAATGCATGGTGAGGAGTGGTTGTCATCCAAATGAGCAAACTTTTAACGTGTTGATATCGACCTTCTGCGAGAATGATGATTTTGAGGGGGCTTTGTATGTTTTAACTGAAATGTTCAGGAGATGTATGACTCCTGGATCAGAAGCACTTTCAGAAATATACAATGGACTTTGTAGATGTGGAAAAGATCACCTGGCAATAAAACTATGTGGTGAGATGGAAGCTAGAAATCTCATGCCAACAATTTTTGACAAAGCTAAATGTTCCAACTTGGAGACTCGAGAAAGGGGATAAAAGATTTGAGGATCATTCATGAAGTGTCTAAACTCCTGTTTTGGATGTGATTTTCGCATCTTCAGCACAGTTTTGGTTATCACGCAAGAGGTATCTGTTTCTATTTAAAACTATTAAGAAAGCTTATCTTTGATTCAAAAAATTCATCTTCATTTATTGAATTTATATATAATCAGAATTATTTATTGGAAAAGTTATTTATTGGCCGTAACCTGGTACATTCAGCATTTCTAAAAATCCTTTTGTACATTGTTTGATGTAGATTTCTGAAATTGACTAGATAAGCTAATTTATTATACACTGTTGTGAGGGCTAAGTTTTCTGTTTGGCTACCAATTTTAGATTGTCTACATTAATGTCTTCTGATTGTTTGTTTCACAGAGAAGGTAGTTAGTGTTACGCCTTAGTTATCTCTTGAAACGACTATTTATCAAGGGGGTTTATTCAATTTAGATTTTTCTACTTAAGGAATCTTTGATGTTGGAAGAGGAAAAAGAAAGAAGTTAACTGTTTTGGTATTTGCTCCAAGAGGTCACTCAAGGAAAAGTTTCTCTAATATGTTTCTTTAATTCTTTTTCTTCTTATTATCTTGGAAGTGCAAATAACCCTGTTTAATACTTGTTCACCAAAATATATTATAATTGAAAATTTTTCTCTCCAATGAACTTCATTGCATAGCCCCGCCATAAGCATGATCAGATTGAATTGTAATTGTTTGAATATTTTGACCTTTATATATATATATTGTTTTTTCTTGTATCTATGTACTTATTTTATTGTCTTGATGTTCATATACTAATGCTTTTGAAATTCAGTTTTAGCCATACTATTTTACCGTGGCTTTTTTAACTTTTTGACATATTTTTTCTTCAATATTTTGACATATCTATTTCTCTGTGTCTCTGTGTTGCCATCTAATATTTATTCACTCTATCCATCAATTTCCATTTATGTTTGTTGACCATTAGTCTCTATGTCATCAAATCTATTTTGATATAACGTTTGCACCAAAATATAGGTATCAGGTCTTATCGTTTTAGAGTCTTAAAAAAGAACCTTAAAATTTCTAGTGAAACCCTTAATGGGACTAAGAGTTTGTCAGTTAACTTTCATATCAGCTTTGATGTGACATTTTTTAATTTTAAGTGGAACCCACAGTGCTATATAGATTTCTCAGAGGCAATGCAGTTCCTCTCATGGTCTCTATCCTTATCTTAATCTTAGGTTCACGGTCACATAGGTGGTCGGAGCCAGAGGGGTAGACTCAGTGGGATGAAAGAGTTGGGAGAGGAGGAGTTCCTGATGCTTCTTTTGCCGTTCCACCTCTTCTTGACAAGGTTGGAGTGCTAATTGGTTTCTTGGGCTTTGGTCAAGACAACTGGTTTTCTAAGGTTATTGCAATTTGCTAGCATGTCAAAGTGTCCGAGTAAGAGAAAAAACTTAATTTCTGTTCAAGTAAAAGTTTAAAATCTGTCGGTAAAAGTGAGAATGATCATAAAACTCCCGTTGATGAGGTTTAAATGTGGTTTGGGTGGTCCCCCTCCTCAGGTATTGTTCCCTGAGGCCTTCGCGGGGGTTCGACCCCGTGACCTCAGGGTTTTGTTGGTCTCAAGGGACCACGCCTCTAACCACTTGAGTATATAGCTCAGTGGTAAGAGGCGTACCAAAAACCTTGAGGTCATGGGTTCAAGCGTTACCTCACACCCAAGAGGCGAAAACGCACCTGTGCACCAAAGAGGACAATACTTTCAGGTCCTGGGTACGCCCGAACCAAAATGAGAAACTGTATATCAAATTTAACCGTATATCTGAATGAAGCATCTAAAAAGCAGGGGGGGAGAACTTTTGACATTTTGGGATGGTGGAAACTACACAAACCTAGCAGTTGATGTATCTCTAGTTCCTTTACCTGGGGTAATTTCAAGGGCAGTGTTTGACACAAGTGTTATGTTGTTCCACAACTATTGAATCATCTGATGGGCATGAGTTATTTTCATCTAGTTGAGAAGAGTATAAGACTAGTTTGGGCATGAGTTGTGATCGTCTGGTTTGAAGAGTACAAGACTAGTTTCCCATTGCATGCAGCCTTTCTTTATGAATGCTTTAGAATATTAGCATCTAACTTGTATTAATTTAATTACACTTTTTTCAAAGAAGACTTTTTTGTTTTACCTTTACAGAGGCCCCAAGTGGCTAACTATACCTATACCGACCCTTTCAGACAACCAAGCCTCACACTCAAGATTAAGAAGATGTGGGGCTTTGAGGCAAATTTTGGATTGAGGTTTCCGAATTGGATCTTCATAAAAGTTTTGGGGCTTGAAAACAAGAACCGAGAGAGCAAGGAGGGGACTTGGAGCATTGTTTCCTCGCATGGTGGTTGTTCAATGGAGTAATGAAGGGAACAAAAAGACAAGACGTTAGTAGCTCTTGGTAGACAGAGTTGAATGTAAATATTCATTGCATTGACAGCTGCTGCAACTTGAGCAACTGACAGTAAGTCTGGCGCTGCTTGCTGTTCTTTGCTAATCTGCCTGATTGATTGTTCGAATGAGATTATATGGTCATGGAAAACGTTAAGTAATTATATTTATATACTTTTATTTAATATTTATATTAATTTTTTTTATATTTTAAAAATAATAACTTTTATAATATTATTTTAATTATAGTACAAGTTCTAATATGTTGTCAATCTTCCACTCTTCCATAATTCTAAAAATATTAATAATTAAAAATTTTAATACTAATTTATTTTAATTAAATATAAATAAACAAATTATTAAAAAAAAATATAGTATTTGCATGAAACAATATTTTGTTGGTGATAGGCTTTAATATTTGCAATCCGTATCTAATTGAATATAACTTCCGTAGTTATTCACTTATTTGTATTAACATAGTTAATTATGTACCTTGAAGGTCGTGAAATAAACAAGAATATTTTAAATGGAATATTAGTTTATATTAAGATACTTTAGGTTTGAACCTTTGTCGTAAATTAGCAATCAACAAAATAATTAATTACTAAAATAAATTTAAATAAAATATATAGTTTTATGTTGATTTATGTTAATAATTTGTTGGTGTTGTTATTATTATTATTATTATTATTATTATATATTCTATATTTTTTATTAGATCTATAAATACAATTTTTGTAAAATTAAAAATTAAAAATCTAATTTCTTATGAGATTTTAAGTAATATCCTCATAAGTCATTTTACACATAAACAACCAATACTAAATATGTAATTTTACCAAACATCTTTAATAAATAGCTGAAATCAGTCGATACTATCTACTATTAGCTAATCATTGGTAAAATCAATTAACAGCTAATACAATTTGCCGTTTGCCAAACAGAGTCAACATCTAAACACCAATTAGTCATGAAATGCAAGCTTTTTCTTTATGCTATATTTTTTTTAAGAATATCATTTTGACTTGACCATTTAATCATTTTGCATTCCTAAACATTTGAGCTTACTAAGATCAGTGATGCTAGAATCTTTTTCTTCAGCCGCAAATATTTCATTTTTCAGAATTCAATTTCTTGTTAATTTGTCCTTATACTTAACATGGTAAGGATCTAGATTAATGTTACGAATATCGTACCAGATTAGATTCTGGTACGATACTGTACCTGTACCAGTCAATATTGAGTATTATTTCGGATATTTTTTTTTAAATTTATAAGATAGTCCTTAAGTTTTTTAAAAAATTGAAAAATAATCCTTCAATATTATACTGTATAATTTAAACCAACCTTGTCTCAAAAAAATAATAATAGAAATTTAAAATAACAATTTATTTATTTTTCTTAATATTATTTTTTGCATATTCCATATATAAATAATAATCACAATTAATATTAAAAAGGTTATTTTATATAATAGAAATATAAAAATAAGAAAAATACAAAGTAGTTAAAATATTACAATTTTATCATATAATAAATAATAATTACATCAAAATATCAAATAAAAAGAATAATTATTATCATTAATAAAATATAATTTCTATCTTAATATTTAATTTTCAATAATAAAAAAATATATTTTTATCTTAATATTTAATAATAAAATATTGTTATATTTATATTATCAATTTTAAAAAGAAATATAAAAATTTGAGGCCTATTAATTTTCCTTTTAACATATTTTTAATTATTCTTTGTAGAAAAATATAAATACTATTTACTACATGAATTTAAATGTTATATTAATAATAATAATAAAAGATGACGATGGTGAAGAAGAGAGAGAGTGAGAGTGTGAGAGAAAAAAATAAAGAGAGGAAGAAGAAGGTAGGGAAGTCGGGTTGGGGGTGAGTTTGCAAAAATTTTTGGGTTTTTAAAAAATTTTCATTTTTTTGTAGAAATGCCCCTGATTTTTTAAAAATATCCAATATCATTTCAAATACCAACAGTACCAGTCGGTACCAGACGAAACAAGTCGGTATTTAAACTTGGTACCAAAACATTCTATTTTGTACTATTTTCAGGTCGGGACAAGTTTCGTAACACTGATCTAGATAATAAGATGTTAATTTTATATCATGTTTCTGGAATTTCTTAAATAAACACACACATACACACACGTGCGTGCGTGCGTGCGATCTTTATTAAGATCATTAAATTTATCATTTTTTAATTCTTTCTACATCATCTGTAACAATTCATTTACTATAAAAACTTGATGTTACTGAGCTAGTTTGTGATTCCATCTAGAAAAAAATTAAACACAATAAACACAACCACCATGATCATCACGCTAAGAAATAAAAGCTTTTATTATATCTAAGCTACTAATAATATAAAAAATTAAAGATATTTGAAACAAATCTTTATTCTCTAATTTATCATATTTGTTATAATATTAATGACTTCTTGAAAGAGAGATGTAATTATTTCATTTATAGATTTTATTTAGAGGAAAATTAAACACAACCATCATGATCATCACGTGAGGAAGTAAAAACAACCACCATGATCATCACGCAAGGAAATAAAAACTTTTATCATATGTAAGCTGCTAATAATATCAAAAATTAAAGAGATCCGAAACAAATCTTCATTCTCTAATTTATCATTATTTAATATGATATTATTGACTTCTTGAAAGAGAGACGTAATTATGTTACATATAAATTTTGAATAATCTAATTCTATTTGAGATAATCCATATATGATTTTGTTTTAGAAAATAAGAAGTCATGATATAATTATATGCATAACATATAATTATAGGATCCATTACACTTTCGTACCTGCATTTTTAATTTTTTTTCACCATAGCTTTATTAGGTTTTCATCGAGTCTTTTAATGAGCATTCCAACTCTAACCTTAAAGTAAGATAACTACACTTGACACCCCTTCATCAAAGTTTAGCACAACATTAATTCGTTTCCTACTTTAAGGTGTGTACTAAAGATTAAGGAGAATGGTAAGGTTTTAAATGGAAATTGGGAATTGTATCTACAGGAAGGAAAGTTTTATTTTATAGGAGAGGAGATTACAAAGATAAGATACATAGAGAATGCTTGATGCCCACTTTACTACCTTAGGATTCTTATTTATATAAGCAGGCTTAATAACCAAATTCTAGCTTAATAAAATTTACATCATATCAACTTTTCAAAAAAAGTAGATTTTATCTTTATTGATAGTGAATTCTCTTTTATTTGTGTGGTTAGACAGATTTCTATGCTATCTTCTTATCTTTTGGATTCAAAATCATCCTTGTATGTAGATACACTTGATGCTTCAGCTTTATCTTTTCCTTTAAAAGTCTTCCAGCCACTTGTACAAGAATGAGATAGATTTTCTGTATGTTTTTGGAGATGACAAAACCTTTTTTGTGCTCAAGAATGGATATTATCTTTTCTCTTTCGATCATGCTTATCTTCATTTTTACAAAATTTTCATCAACCAATGGTATCTTTTTGACTGGGGCTATCATTAAAGAAGAAATTTTCTTTTTTTCATCATAAGTTCAAAATCCCTTCTTAAATGCTGCCTTCATGATCGAAATAATAGTCCTCATCCTGATTCCTTTTTTGTAATAGATATCAATTTTATTGTATTTAAAAAATTCTTGTTTTAACTTAGTATCCACAGTAATGGGAAAATGTTCAGTCTTTCCTAAGGTAATGAAACGATAGGCATCATATTGTTCATCTTCAAGAAAATCTCATAGTGTGCCAGACCAGCAAGATGACTCTTTGGAATACTATCAATCATGACATTTTTTGTATCATCATTTTGAGCGTAGTATCAGGCTTGAGAGAATATTATCAAGAGTAAACCTTCAAACTTAATTTGCTAACTAGTAGATTCCTTTATCAGGGAAGAAGAGCCTGCAGATGATGAATCTTTAACTATCTTAGCCTTTTTGATTAGGCTATAAAGTTTTTTATTCTGAATAATTATAATTGTTTATCTTGGCTTGCTATATATGGTAAAATGAAAGAAGTAGGTCTGCAACTTCTTTTGGCATCAAGTTGAAGCTCGTAACATTTAATAAATCTTTGATATGTGCTTAGTAAGTATTGATATCTTTGGACATCTGTCCCAACAAGTCAAATATCTCTTTTTTGAGGTTGACCATCTCTAGTTAAAAAATCTATAATAACAATAGATTTAATAATCTCAATATCAAAGGTGTTTTTGCTAATAAATTTTGTCATTTGATATATATTTTACATTCATGTTTAGAGGATAAATTATTTTGAATAAAAGTCTTAACTTGAGTATTAACAGTTTTTAACAAAAAAATTTTAGGCAATAAAAAATAATAAAATTTGGACAACTTTTTACTACCACCAATAATTCCTTTTCATTTATGTGATATCTTTGTTGAGTATCTATAAAGGTTCCTAAAGTTGTTGAGCAAGTTTTATATCTAATAATAAAATTCTCAATACCTGCAAGTATATAGATCATATCTTATGGTGTAAGAGGTTATTGTTCCCATAAGGATTATACAATACCTAACAATTTTAACCTAACTTTGTCTAAGGTAATATGAAATTGATTTGAATTACAATTAAATAAAAGAAATTAAAACAATTAAATAAACAAAACAATTATTCAAATAACAAGTGAGCTGCCAATTAAAATTAGGGTCTGATCAAGATTGAATACTTAGGAAATATTCTTTCCTTATTTTGATTCCTTTAATCTTTTTGATTCAATTTATGTGTTTGATCCTAGATTTCCTAACGTTTTGATTACTCTCTCTTAAGATCTAATCAATTAACCCTAATTGAATTCGAAATTTTCAGATTTGTAATCTCTCGATTCACTAAACTATTCCTAACTTATTAAATTAGATTTGAAGCAATTTATTAGATAATCAATTTCACAACTAAGATCTCTCTTCGATTAATTGTTAATTTGATAATTGTGGGTCTATTAAATTGCCAACACTAGTTGTACAAGCTATCACTGACAATTTTATGTATAAATAATTACCACAAACATGTAAGATGTATTGAAATCAACAATAATTAAAAGTCACAAAACAATTCTAGAATAATTCCTAATTTGAATTTAGAAATCCATAGACATGATTAACATCATAGAATTCAGATTACATATCAAGGATAATGAAAGAAATAAAGGAAAAGAAGAAAAACTCTGTTGAAGCCTTGATTTATAATGCTGAAATTTCCTGAAGCTTTTCTTGATCTCTCCAATTTGCTTTCTTTTGATTAATGGTTGTTGCATTTTTTATTGTATTTCACGTTCTTAGATAGTGCTTTAGGGTTTTGGGGTCGTGTCAAAGGTTTTTCCACTTTGTTCAGTTCCAAAATCACCCTGAATATTAAAAACATAAAAAACTCACGTATGGAAATGTCCTGTCATGATCGTGATGCTCCTATTATTTTCCTCTCTATCACGATTGTGCCTCAAGTCATAGCATCGTCAGGCTTCCTCCATCTTCTTTGGTCTTTAATTTCTTGACTTCCAACACTCACAAACATATCAAAAAACTAATGAAATATAAAATTAAGATTAAAATCATGATCTAAACCACAAAAACACTTAGCATATAATCAAACATTCATAATAACACAATTTGAAGCCTACACACATGATAATCATCTAAGAAAAAAAATTAAAAGTATACTAAAACACGTAGGAAATCATAGTATGACCTATAACTATCAACATCCCCACATTTAGACTTTTGCTTGTCCTCAAGCTAAAATAAAAACACAAACACAAACAAACACCAATAACATATAATCACAAATTCATGCACATTCAATAATGATACAATGACATCAAATCTTATGGAATCAGTTTAACTACAAACATTAATCATTAAAATTGTTGCAACGTACTAAATTCTTCCTTTCATGTTTTAGTACTTTGAATTGAATATATATATCAATCAAAATATTAAAAACCTATTCATACACCTATGATAGTTGTAAACATGCATATATAATTAGTGATCAATAAAAAAGGCAACTATCACTAAGTATCCTTTCATGAAATTTTTTTGCTATTTTTAAAGATTAGTAGGTTTTATTTATTAAACACCATTTAAATTTTTTTTTCTAACATTAACCTAGTCTTTTGATGTAAAGGAAAACACTTTGTCATAAATGCCCTCTGATTGCTCAACTAGGTCATGTTTTTTATTTAGCTTGGTTGTAATGTCATTTTAGCCTTTTGACGTGAAGAAAAGCATTTTATCATGAATGTCCTCGTTAATTAGATATATCACATTCTTAACTGGCTACTAGATCTATTCTTAACCCAATTTTTTTTCAAAAATGACCAGCAGAATATGAATTTATTTAACACATTTTTTATCACAATTTCTTAGCCCACCTCATTTCTTTTTGGTCAATCATTCTCATGAAAGGTTACTAATAATGCTAACTAATTCAATTGACTTATAATTATACATGTATAGAACACATTTCCTAAAGTGAAGAATAGGTGTTATATCCTAATTAACATGCATATTCATCCAAAGATACTTAAAACATAAAATTCATAAGTTAATATACCTTTACAAATTAAATGACCATGTTCAAATCTAAACGAATTCCATCAAATTCTTGACATTGACACATTCAAACAATTCACACATATGCAACACAATTTTCATACAATGTCATAATAATCAAAATCTAACACAGTATGATATGCAAAATTCATACACATATGACATGCCAATGCATAAACCTCCATACTTAGATAACACATTTTCCTCAATGTGAGAAACCAAACATCACATATAAGAATAAATAAAAATGAACAAAAAGTAAAGATTAGAGCAAGAAACCACTTATGGAGATTGAGGTGGTGACGGTGTGGGTGAAGGAATTTGAACACCTTGAGCAACGAAGTTATTGATAAGTGCATATTTGTCTAATATTTATGTTTTAATTATTCTTTTTTATTCCTCTTATTGGTTTAATTATTGGG
>JAOSBL010000009.1:8533869-8544544 GCA_027568915.1 Erythroxylum roraimae
TTACCACAATTCAACCCCCCCTTCTTGTGCATCTATATATCATTATTAAGTATTGTATTAACGTGTGATTCACTTCATATCTCACTTAACAACATTTCTGATGATTTCTACATATATTCTAACATCATTTTCACTCCAAATTTTCCTGGATTCACCCCCTCTAATGCAACATCATTTTATACTAATTCAACTACCAAATTGATTGCATTAAACTCTTAAACCTCTACTCATTTGATTCATCAATTTCAACTAAATCTCATCATTCATGAAATCCTATCCTTTTTTTCCATAACATATCTCATTCATAAGTATCAAACAACTCATTTTCAAAATTCATCATTTCAAGTTGATAACTTCTTCAATTATACCTTAATATCAGTTCAATATCATCCACATACAAATCAAAATCCATGCTTGATCATAAACAACAAAATAGAACATATTCTTATACTCTTTCATCATAAATTTTCTACACATTTTCTACTTCATTTTTCACCTTCATTTCATTTCTAACTATCACCTTAATTCATCTCATTTCAAGACATCATAAAACTACCTACTGTTTTCAAACTGTAACTACACCTAGTACTCAACTTCAAGTCTAATTTTGAAACTCTTAAAGACAGATTTTGAACTTGATGTCTTCATGAACCATGTAGCCATATGTCTCTAATTTAATCCAAATTAAAAATCATCCCATTTGGATATCTCTAGATCAATTTATGGCCAAAATACAGATGCATATCTAGTGGAAATGTTACAGCTAACATATTCCAGCACACTTTAAACACCATTATCACTTTTTGTCTAAACTTTCATCCTAGTTATTCTCTTTTCAAGACACTACACTTACATTTTCTTTAACTTAAATACTCAATCCAATCCACTTCTAAAACAACCAATGATCCACGTCTTTATACATCAAAAATAGAGCATGAAAATATTCATTCACAAATCAATTTTTTTGCACTTCTTTCTACATCCTTTTAGGATTCATTCTAACTCTAAACCACCTCTACATCAATTTATGAATCATGAATCATCACATATACAAAAGCAAGACATTTACATATACATTTCATCACTCATGACTCACTCATATAAATTTCATGATCAAGTCATCAATCTCAAATTACTCATCATATTAGTTTCATTTAACACTACCCCTAATGATTAAATCATAACTTACTTGATTTAGCTTCAAAAGCTCTTCAAAATTTCCAAGAAACCCTAGCTTTCCATGCATCTCATGGTTATCAACATGGAGGTGGAGTAGGTTAGGTTTTCTAGTGGTAAGATGATGAAGATAACAAGGTGAGAGTAGCAAGTGAAAGGTAAGAAAGATAGGTTTAATGTTAATGCTTGGGAGAAGAGAGTGTTGTAGATGAAGACAAAAACATGAAGAAAATGAAGAAGGGAGCACAAGTAAGGAAAATAATGGGTGAAAGACAAGGATGTTGGTCTTTCAAAGAAGAAAATATCGTGAGTGGTGAGTGACAAAGTGTTGTGACACTTGTCACTTGCCACTTGTCATTTTATTGTGGTCTCCATTCGACCACCTTTTAATAACTAGTCTATTTGTCTCCAAATTCTAATCCGATTGTCTCCAAGTTTTCAATGACACTTGTCAATAAATCCCAAAGTCATTTATCAAAATTTTCATTTCCATTTGACAGTTAATTCTGCTACCATTTATTAATTGTCTTGCCACTTGTCATTTTTCCTAGGCCAAAAATATCCAAAATTTCAAAATTTTCCCATATTTTCACCAAAAATTCTAAGTCAATAAAAATACTCTCCAAATCAATTTTTAACACATATAATTCATAATTCCAAATATAATCACATTTATAGATCAATTATACCTGAAAATGTCAATGAATGCATGTACAGTCATTTTAATGTGCAAAAATTGATATTCACGTGTGTGTGTATGCTATATTATGCATGAGCATGAAATGCACTTTCTAAATTCTCAATAAACTCTCATATATACTATTCTAGAGTTCTAACCCTTAACATGGGATAATGGGATGTTACATGTTGACTCTAATCTTTATGATTTGGGCTCACCATTTTCTTAAAGATGGACTTGATTTCTCTATTTGACACCTCTGCTTGCCCATTCGTTTATAGATGGTAGACCGTTGACACCTTATGAGTGACATGCTGCTTTTAAAAAAGATTTCTTACCAATCAGTTGCAAAAATGAGTACCTCTATCACTAATCAATGCTCGTAGTGTTCCAAACCTAGCAAAAGTGTTAGACTTGACAAATTTTGCAACAACTTTAGAATCATCAATCCTTGTAGTTTTAGCTTCCACCCAATTAGAAACATAAGCCACAGCTAATAAAATGTTAACAAACTTAAAAGAGAAAGGAAATGGTCCCATAAAATCGATTCCCTATACATTAAAAATTTCACATACAAGTATTGGAGATAAAGGCGTTTGATTTCCATGAGATAAATTACCCTGTTTCTGACATTATTCACATACTTTATAAAAATATATAGGAATCTCGAAATATATTTAGGTAATAAAAACCACATTCAAGTATTTTCCTAACAGTTCTATTAGGCCCAAAATGATCACCACAAGCATACGAATGGCGAAATTTCAAAATTGATTCATATTCATATTCAAGCACACATCTCCTAATCACTTGGTCAAAACAACACTTCCACAATTGAGGATCACCCCAAATATAATATTTCAACTCATTCTTTATCCTGTTTTGTTTAGCTTTACTCAAATCATTAGATATCTCATTGTTCACTAAATAGTTTACAATATCAGCATACCATAGAACCTTACCTTGAAGTGTTAGTAATTGCTCATTCAGAAACAAATCTTATAATGGTTCTAAATTATCTTCCTTCACAACTCGACTCAAGTGGTCCGTGACTAAATTCTATATACCTTTTTGTCTTTGATCTCTAAATTGAACTCATGGAGCAAGAGAATCCATCTAATGACCCTTGGCTTTGCTTCCTTCTTCGATAAAAAATACCTTAATGCTATATGATCAGAATATACAATCACTTTAGAACAAAAAAAGTAAGGTCTAAATTTATCTAAATCAAATACAATAGCTAAAAGCTCCTTTTCTGTGGTGGAGTAGTTGCATTGTGCTGGACTGAGAGTTTGAAGCGTACTAAATGGCATGAGTCATTTTGCCACATTTTTGACCAAGGACGGTACCCACAATAAAATTGATTGCATCACACACAATCTCAAATGGTTGACTCCAATTAGGTGGTTGAATGATTGGTGCCAAAGTCAAAATTGCTATTAACTTATCAAATGCTTGCTTACTTTCCTCATTGAACTCAAAAGGCACATCCTTTTATAACAATTTAGAGAGTTTTGTTGAGATCTTACTAAATTCCTTGATAATCTTACGATAAAAACCTGCATGTTCAAGAAAAGAATAAACCTCCCGCACATTTTTTAGGTATGGTAAGTTTTGCACAATTTCTACCTTAGGTTTATCAACCTCAATTCCTCTAGATGAGATTACATGTCCCAAAACTATTCCTTGTTCAATCATAAAATGACATTTTTCATAATTAAGAACAAGATTAGTTTTGATGCATCGTTCAAATACATAATTCAGATTATACAAGCATGCATAAAATGAATCCCTATAAAAAGTAAATTCATCCATAAAGACCTCAATAATGTGCTCAACATACTCAAAGAAAATACTTACCATGCATCTTTGAAAGGTTTCTGGGGCTTTGTAGAGTCCAAATGACATCCTTCTGGAGGCAAATGTATCAAATGGGCATGTGAAGGTTGTTTTCTCTTGATCCTCCGAAGCTATCACAATTGGTTATATCCTAAATACCCACCAAGAAAACAGTAGTGAGATCATCCCACAAGTCGTTCAAGCATCTGATCGATGAATGGGAGTGGAAAGTGATCCTTGTGTGTAGCAGATTTTAACTTCCTATAATCGATGCATACTTGTCATCCATTTTGATTTCTTATAAGGACAAACTCATTATTCTCATTTTTCACTACTATAATCCTAGTCTTCTTCAGTACTATTTGGACTGGACTGACCCATTTACTATCCAAAATTGGATAGATTATGCCAACATCAAGCAACTTTAAGATCTCCTTCTTTAACACTTTCATCATTGGAGGATTCAATCTTCTTTGTGATCCTCTTGATGGTTTGGATCCTCCTTCCAAAAGAATTTGACGCATACATGTTGAAGGGCTAATACTCTTAATGTCAACTATGATACACCCTATAGCTGTGATGTGGTCTTCAAGCACTCGAATGAGCTTTTCCTTTTGAGGCTTGGTTAAGTTCCTTGCTATGATTATCGAAAGTGTTTGTCCTTCTCCTAAAAACGCATATTTTAAGTGCTCCAGTAATTGTTTCAGTTCAATTATAGGTGCATGCACAATCGAAGGTAAAGATTTCGTATTAGATATTGTCAGTTCAATATTTGGAATTACATACCTTCTCGGTATTGGTTGCAGTGATTGCAATCCTAGCACAATTTCTTCCATTTCATCTCTGATGAACAAGTTAGAACTTTGCAAAGCCTTTTCCTATAAATTCATGCAAAGGATGACTTCTAACTCATCTTTACCATCCATATCAAAAACTTCTTGAGACAAACAATCAACGACATCAATTGATAAAACAGAACGAACATCACTACGGTACCTCATTGCTTTAAAAATATTAAAGCGAACAATCTCACTATCAAATTCCACAGTCAATGTTCTTGCATCTGCGAAAATTCGTTTCTTTCATGTTTTTAAAAACCTTTAGCCCAAAAGTATTGGTATAGAATTAGATGAAGGTTCTCCCTCCATGTTCAATACAAACAAGTCAGCTGGGAAAACCAATTCATTAACCTACACTAAGACATCCTCTATAAACCCCCTCAGGATAAGCGTTAGAACTATCATCCAATTGAATTATAATACGTGTTTCTTTCAACGATCCTAAATTCAATGAAGTATTGGAATATGGCATGACATTAATGGAAGCTCCTAGATCTAGCATTGCTTTTCCAAACCTAGTATCACCTATTTTGCAGGGAATTGTAAACGTACATGGATTAATGGAAGCTCCTAGATCTAGCATTGGTTTTTCAAACCTAGTATCACCTATTTTGCGAGGAATTGTAAATGTACCTGGATACTTACACTTAGGTGGAAGCTTTCTCTAAATGACTACAAATACATTTTCCTCCACACTCACTTTCTCATATCCCGTCAATTTCCTTTTAAATGTGCATAACTCCTTGAGAAATTTGGCATATCGAGGAACTTACTTTATGGCATCAATTAGAGGTATGTTCACCTCTACCTTTTTGAACATTTCCATAATCTCCTTATCTTGCTCATCTTTCTTCTATTTAGCAAACCTGCTAGGAAAAGGAGGCAAAGTATTAGTAAAATTTTTAATTAAAGGGGATTGAGTATTTAACTTAGTTCCCTTTTCAGCTTCTTTCAGAGACACTTCAAGTTCCTTTTTAGTTTCTTCATCATTGCCAATAACAGGAGTCTTGGGTGCTGCCTCTATTTCTTTACCACTTCTCAGGGTGATAGCACTTGCATTCTCTTTCTGGTTCACAATTTTTTGAGCAAGAAGCTTACCCAAATTCTGATTCTCCAATCGACTCACCGTAGTAACTATATGACTCAATTGATTTTCCAGATTTTGAATGTTAGCTCTTGTTTGTTATTGAAATTGTATGTTATTCTGAGCCAAATTTTTCATCATTTCTTCCAATGAAGGTCTAGAGCTCGATGGTTAAGCTTTTCTTTGATATGGTTATTGGTAGGATCCTTGTTGTTGTCCTCGCTGCCCATAAGTGCTGATTGAAGGATTCTTACATCACGATTTTTATGCATATAGGTAGCTAGGGTTCCTTTGTGGCTGACCCGGAAAGCTTCCAAAAGCATTCACTTGTTCTGTGGATGTCTCTTGCAAGGTTGGGCACATATTAGTCTGATTTCATACCATTGTATAAATTTCGCATGCTTTGACTTATTGAGCATAACTTCACTAGTTGAGCATAACTTCACTAACTTACAATGGTCATGGGTCCTCTCGAATGTTGAATGGTTAAGAGTTAATAGCCATGTTGGAAATCAGATTTTTGGGTTCAATAGGTGTCTTATCTACCAATGCAACTCCACTTGCTGCATCTATCATACTTCTTTCTTATTATAGAAGCCCTTCATAGAAGTATTAGATCAAAAGTTGTTCACTGATTTGATGGTACAACCAGGTAGCACATAACCTTTTGAAATGCTCCCAGTATTCATGTAATGTCTCCTCATGGTTTTGTCGGATGGCATATATCTGCTTTTCGATATTCATAGCTCAAGAGGTAGGGAATACTTCTCTAGAAAAAGTCTTTGCATCTCATTCCACGTAGTGATCGATCCCAAGGATAAGTAGTAAAGCCAATCCTTGGTGGTGTCCCTTAATGAGAATGGAAATGTCGTCAACTTAATATGTTCTTCTTATACCCTGACTAGCTTATGGTAGAACAAACCACATGGAACTCCTTGAGATGCTTATAAGGATCTTCACCTGAAATACTACAAAAGGTAGGTAAAAGATGAATTAGACCAGATTTAAGCTCAAAAGCAACATCAATAGTAGGAAAATCAATGGATAAAGGTTAACGATTAAAATCAAAAGCAACTAACTACTTAAGAGTGCGATCATTATTTTGACTTTCCATGTTAGAATCAGTTTCAAAAATGGAATCACTGAAAGAAATAGAAAGCAAATCTAAAACTAATTGAATTCCTAGTGATGAATCAAGTTTCCTATCAGATGACGACGGATCTTCGGAACTTTTTGGAACCTGTTTTGCCGCTTTTACGTAACATTCTTTCAAGGTCTGGATCAAATTTTAATTTACCAGAGTTAGAAGATCGTGTCATACACCATAACTAACCAAATAAGAAAGGAAGTTAATCGAAAATTAAAAGTAAAAAAAATAACAAAACAAAATAAAACAAATAAATTTAGAAAAGCAAAGGATATTAATCTCTGGCAACGGCGCCAAAATTTGGTGTAGCGCTTCGTAACACTTCACAAAGTAAACTAGACCTACTACTATAGTAGTGGTGAGCCTAGGTCCATCCCATAGAGATTAATTCCAATTACTTTCCTAAATTCCACGTCTATGTAAAACAGGAGGGTTTAGTTCGATACAAATTAGAAAACAATGTAAAATTAAATATGTAAAAACAACTCAATATAAACAATAGCAAAGTGATAAATTTGATTAATGGTTTGAAATCCGGTTCTTTGGTTTAATCTCAGACTAAGTATAATTTCACATATGTCATTGAATTATCATCTTCACACCTTTCTTTAAACTATTGATTGTGAATTAACAACAAACATGACTATTACGTATCGTATTCAAATTATAGCAATGGGTTTTCGTGAAAAAATTCAATAGAGCATCAAAATCATTCTTACATGATACCTAATCATTAGTCTTATGATAACGTAAACAGTTCAAAAAAAAGGGAAAGAAAACATTACACAATGTCATATGCTTAAATGTGCTCCTCGGTGTTGATTGCACCTCCAAACCGGCGTTGAGTGATATGCACAAAATAAGTTCTAAAAATACCTAGGCTATCCTACTCGTAAGTATACGAGCTAGTTGTAGTTGATTACCCAAGGTTGTCTTCGACGGAGGTAATGATAGAACCCAACCTGGAGTTCCCCTTCCGAAACTCGAGTGGAGCCCTCCTGGTAACCCCACGGTAGCCCTCTAATCGATATTTAAAACCTTTTATACTTTAATAATTAAAAGTGTTGAAAATAGTTGGAATTTTTTCTATCATTTTACTGAAAATTTTAACAGCACAACGACTGTATTTTGATTTTCCCAAAATTTTCAAAAACCTGCATAACACATTTAAAACACTTCTAATATTTCATATACCATCTCAACTTCTGAAATGAGACCTCAGGTCGACATCACAAGCAATCAGAAATATACAATTCTCAACATTTTAAAAGCATCTTTGAGGATCAAAGCCCACGTAGTTCATTAAGAAAAAGAGATTTACAATCCTAAAGATGTTTACAAGATCACACTTTTAAACCTTTTCCAAAATTACTTTACAGCATATATATAAGAAACTAAGTCAATTTCAAGGAAACACATACAAAAGAAAGATAAGACTAACACAATAGCACCCGACGATATAACTAATCCTATGGCAGAGTGTTAATTACTACCACACCTGTGCATATAACTGGGGTGGTTTGTTTAAAAACATAAAAATAAGGGTGAGCTAAACGAGCTTAGTAAGTGTAATCAGTTTACTAAAAGTTAACTTTTTATAACAACATAACTGAAATATTCTCATACAATCATAAAGCTTATGGTAAAATAATTGTCATAGCAATTCATTTGTGCATCATAAAATCTGGTAATCCAATAACATGCCGTAAAACAGAACTTCCTTTTTCTGAAATTACTATTTCAAAAGGCCTTTTTGAAATTAAACTCATAAAATAAGAATTTCCATTTTCCTTTTCCTTTTTCCTTTTTCCTTAATCAATAAACAGTGGTGACAATAAGTTTTCTAAAAATTTATATTGCAAATAAACCAACAACTAGAATTGGTACCATACGGTGCCTCTCAAACTACTTTTAAAAATAAATAGTGGTGGCATTATTATTTATTGTCATGAATTTCTTTTACAATATAGCTGACCACATACTTCTTTACACTATGGTACCCTTAGGCACAAGGTCACAAAGCTGGTTCTGCATCGCTTCCTTGTGACTGGTTAACCATTAGTTATGGAGCTAATTCTACATCGCTTACCCATAATAGGTTAACCACTATAGACCGGCAATTATGGAGCTGGTTCTGCATTGTTTACCTGTAACAAGTCACAGAGCTTGTTTTACATCGCTTACCCATGACTGGTTAACCACTATTTACGAAGTTGGTTCTACATTGCTTACCCATAATAGGTTAACCGCTATAAATATACTGGTAAAATAACATATATGAAGCCTAGCAGTGTACCATAGGCAAAAGCAACTCTTACATTTACGAATCATCTTATTTTCTAAAGCAAGTATAGGAGAAATCATAATTGAATTATTTCAATGTAACTCCCAATCATATAAAATTTAACTTTCAAATTAAAACTCATATATTGCCAAAGCATACACTTATGCTAGCAATATTAACTTGTAAAATATCATTTGGATAAAACTCAACATAATTATTCATTTCACGATCAAATGAAAATCAATGACATAAAATCAATTTAAAGTAACTAAGAACTTCCTATTCTCCATAAATAGAAAACATTTGCTTAAAATCAATTTAAAGAACACTCACATGTCATCAATTCTTTACAAAGAATTTAGTCATATAAAATAATTAAAATACACTCACAGTTTTGCACACTTATTGTCAAGCACACTCACACGTTTGGTGACTCCCCTTTACGTACACAAAATGAATTTCGCTTAGGCATTTATTTCCTAATTAGGAAATAAGGCATTAAAACTATCTATTCGGTTTAACTGAATTCGAGATTTGTATCTAATATTGTAACATGCATGCTAATCATATTTTTGCTTTCTTCTATAAGCTAACCTATTGGTCATTGTTTCCAAATCTGACTTCAAGAGTTACTTAAATACCATATTTATCCATTCTAACTTATCAATTCCTTCAAAACACAATCTCACCAAAATTTAATTCACCATATCACAATCATGCATGATGAGTCATAACCAATGAACCATCTACATAATCCATACCTCCAATTGTTCCTTAATTTTCACATAGTAGACTTTCAAATTAGGTTTTGAGGTCTTCTAGAAATTTGTTCCCCTATATCTCTAGTCACTATATCATCAAACATCAATCCATTTTAACTTCTAAATCATGAGAAATGTACCAAATATCACAAGCTGTTTCAACACAAGGGCAGTATCAGGTTACCACTTTCAAGCTCAAATTTCATTATCATTCATTCCGAATTAGGTCTATGTCTCTTCTAGAGATTTTTAGTACTACATCTTAGATTTCATATCCAATTAGAATCACTCAATTTAGAGGTCTATAGGCCAAGTTATGGCTAAAACATTGGGGCTGGTTCAAACTAACCTAAGACAGAATTCTACTACACATTCCTCTCTTGTCATATTCAATCAATTATATGTAAAGAAACACCAAAGTAACACCAAGAAACCGTTGATCTTAAACACATCATTCTCACTCAAAATAAACCCATAAAAATCAAAAATTTAGGTTAGGAAAATTTACCACTTTCTTTCAATCTTTTAGACAATTGAAGAATATTTAGTCTTGATTAAGCTCTCTTCAAATCATGCTCAAAAAATCAGTTGCACTATCCTCCTTCTCTTTTTCTAAAACTTCAATCTTTCTTCTTCTTTTTTCCACTCTCACTTGCACTCTCCATTCACTCTCATAGTTATGTTTAAAGAATGAAGCAAATGTTGTTTTTATCCTCATTTAATGGATTACACATGTTGGATCCCGTTTCCGAAACCCAACCCTCTTACTGAATCACAAAATACTGAGCATGGTTCCTTGTAATCTCTTTAACCAACACCGATTCATCATCTTGCTCTGATACCACAAATGTTGGATCCCGCTTGAG
>JAOSBL010000009.1:8554729-8565980 GCA_027568915.1 Erythroxylum roraimae
GTATTACTACTGTGACTGTCTGTCGTATTACTATGACTGCCTGATTACTGTAACATGCTTATGTGATGCATGAATTGAGCGAACCATCGATGATGGTTCCTTATTGAGTTCGCAAACTCATCCAAAATTGCAATCTATTTTTCAGGATTGAGATTAGACTGATAGCTCCCTCAGGACTGTAGAACCGTATACTTTGGACTGGCGAGAGAGGCTATGGCTCAAATGTCGGTCAGCTGGGATTTCTTTTGGAGACTTCTAGTTAGAACTACTACTTTTGTCTTATTGTATAGTACTTTGTGTTAAATGTGCAGAAGGTTGTACCGATTGAAAACTCTGTAAATTACCAAGTTTGAGTAAATGAAATGGAATACTGTTTGGTTTTTAAAAGTTATCAATCTCTTATTACTGTTTTATTATTATGATGCCATGGGGAGTATAGTGGTATTTGTCAGTAGTGTTCTCTTATCGTAGGATATGTACTGGAATGACCTACGGGCGTTCCGGTGGGTACTCTATGGTAAGGGGGCGCTACATTCTTCCTTTAATCGTTGGTTAAGGTAACATTTTATTCTTTGATTGTGTTTCACGACGTCGTTGAGTTTTGTTCGTTATTGTGTTTTGTGTACTACTTTGATTGTCATTGTCTTCTTTTCTTTGTTTTGGTTATCCTCTTTGGCAGTCAACTCACTTTAGCTTTGTCATCTTCTTCCTTCACGTGCTTCAGTAACTTCTTCTGCGTGTCAGTTGAGTTAAGTGGGTTTTGTTATTTACTAGGTTTTTGTGTACTTGGTTTAATTTGGGTATTTGTTTGTGGTTTGAACTTCCCATTTGAACTTGCTGCATTTTTAATGTAAATGGTCTGCACCAACTGAAACTTATTTGTGGTATGAACTTCGGTTTGTGGCTTTAAATTTTAAATAATGTTAATCTAAATTTAAGTATTGTTAGTCTAAATTTTATGTATTATTAATCTAAATTATTCGCTTTAAATTTTAAGTATTGTTAATCTCTATCATTAATACATTTTCTTATTGGTTGTGTTTAGTTGTTACATTCTTAAGTTGGGTTTATCAATGAATTAATATAGGATGGGTTTGAATTATAGTTCCAAATATGTGAATTTTGTCAATGGGTTATTTCATTGATACTCTCTGAATTGATTAGGTTCTCTTTACTTTTCATGTTTTGTTGGATTTCTTTTCTATTTTTCTTTACGTATATTTGTTTTGTGATGGGATTGATAAATGAATGACTTTTGAGGAACTTTAATATAGGATATTGGTTGAGTTGTCTTGCAAATGGCATTATGGATTGAGGACTATAGTTTTGTTTATGTATCAATATAGGAGGGGTTTGAATGTTAAATAGATGTACTATGATATTACTGCATTTTTAGAGGTTCATATGGTCAATTAGTAACTTCATATAGGAAGCATTTTAACATTTTTATAGTTGCTAAATTGCCATTTTACATATACTTAATATAGGTGTTGCATCACTCATTTATGTTAATATGAGAATATATAGCATGATTATGAGTTAATTTGTTAAATTTTTAGGTTTTTAAATAATGATGAGATGATCTAAGTCCATAAACTACTATAATAAAGCACTTAACTAAGTTACAATATAAAAATTATTTATTTCAAATCTTTTGATTCTATCAATTGGAACTTCATTCTAGCTTTTAGGATTTCCTATCTAGCTTACTTTAGGATTTCCTATCTATTTTTTAAATAAAATGTGAGAAATTGAAGATGTATAACATATAATTTAAGGATGATCTTTTGTTTTCATGCATAGTTAACCATCTTTGCTCCTCCTCGTCGCTCACCCATCGTGTGTCATCGTCGTTGTCTTCCTTTAATCTTCAGTTGAGGTAACATTTTATTCTTTGATTGTTTTCAACGAAGTTGTTGAGTTTTGTTCGTTACTGTGTTTTGTGTACTGCTTTGATTGTCATTGTCTTCTTTTCTTTGTTTTGGTTATCTTCTTTAGTCGTCAGCTCAGTCCAGCTCCGTCATCTTCTTCCTTCACGTTTTTCAGTAACTTCTTCTGCGTGTCAGTTGAGGTAAGTGGGCTTTGTTATTTACTAGTTTTTTGTGTACTTGGTTTAATTTGGGTATTTGTTTGTGATTTGAACCTCCCATTTTAACTTGCTGCACTTTTAATGTAAAGGCCTGCACATTTAAGTTTGTGGTATGAACTTTGGTTTGTGGCTTTAAATTTTAATTATTGTAAATGTAAATTTAAGTTTGTGGTATGAATGTATATTTGTTTTGCAATGGGATCGATAAATGAATGATTTAGAGGTTTTATTGAACTTTAATATAGGATATTGGTTGAGTTGCTATCGAAATAAAGAACGAATAAGAAATGTAGAAGTGTTATTTTGTGTGTGTATATAATGTGATGTATATCTACCTTTTTATATACTCTTAAGTGACTTTAACTAAAAAACAAATCAACTAAATATTACACAATATTAATGTCCATAATTCTAGGACTTTGGAGATGGTTGAATCATTAGTCTCTTATGTTCTAGTAATTTATTTTACTTCTTATTTTAAGTAGTTGAGTAATGACTATAAACCTTACCATAATTCTGGAAATTTACATTGCTTAGTTTGCTAGTATTTTCCTTAGGTTTTTATTGATTTATGTTGGAATTGGTAAAATTCATATTGGAATTGCTACTTGGCACTTGAGCTCTTGTGGCTTAAATGTTGTTGGTCATAGTTTCACTAGTTGAAAGAAAACTTTGACAGTTAAAACAATTAAGACAAGTTATTGTATACTAACACTTTTAATTTTAACTGCATTAAAATGAATAGCAATTAAGATAAGCTATTGTATTATAACTATGTGGTATATGTGCATTTTCAATAGTTTTGTGCTCCTCTAGATTGTTAAGAGAAACTCTATTATATTAGAAACTGGGAATTCCACTCATCAATTCCATCAAATAGGAGAGTTGGTGGAATGGGAAGTTTATGTATTAATTTATGAACAAAGAAGACTCTTTAACATTTGACTCATGTTAAATGTACGCAAATTCTGCATATTGATCGAATTATATAAATTCCACGAGCCTAGAATTCTAAAAATTCCACGAGCCTAGGATTCACAACGAGAACTTGTTTTCTTGATTCACAGGTGTAAACAATGCCACCGACCATATTTTTGAAATCAATTGTAGGTGATTAATTCAATTGGATAATACTTAAGGGATGTTATGTAAAGTTTAGATGTTCTGTAAACTTTGGGGAACATGAAGGATATTAACTATGGAATCACTGTTTGAAATTAACAGTTATGTATAAATGAGTAATGTTAATAGATCTTGGATGTATAGATGATTAACAGTTGATGGTTTCATTAGTCCTAAGTTTGTTGAGGGAGTTGAAACTTTTATTCATTATGCATGTTCTCAACCTGCATATATGGATGGCCCAAAGATCAGATGTCCATGTAAAAAGTGCAAACACATTCATTTCCTTCTTATTAATGAAGTGAATGGGCATTCGCTGAGAAAAGGGTTTGTCCTAAATTATTTTGAGTGGAGACGACATGGGGAACCATTGATTTGTAGCACCTCAAGGGGTAATAAAGTACAATTGTCAGTGAACTTAAATGAGTTTGAAGGTGGGATTGGATTTAGAAAAAATAATGTGGATACAAATGAAAATCCTTATATGCAAATGGTTTATGATGCAGCCGGTTATACCTTTCAGAAAAATATAGAAAGTCTTGAAGAAGAACCAAACCCATATGCAAAACAATTTTTTGACTTACTACACTCAGCTGATCAAGAATTATGGCCAAATTGTGAGACAATGACTCAATTGTCTTCAATTGCTCGAATATTAAACATAAAGTCTGAAGGGCATATTTCTGATCGTAGTTTCGATAAATTGTTGGATGGTATAATGAATCATGGCCTCCTATTCATACAATGGTTGATAGTTTTTATAATATGAAGAAACTTATTAGGATTTTTGGTTTGCCTATTGAAAAGATATTGGGGAGATGATGTGGAATTACAAAAGTGCAAATTTTTTGGTCAATCTAGGTTTAAGCTTAGAAAACGTTCTATGAAACAGAAATTATTAGCCTGGAAGCAGATGTAATATTTCCCGCTAACTTCCAGACTTCAAAGACTATATGCTTCTGATGTTACTGCATCTCATATGAGATGGAATAATGAACACTAATAGGAAGATGGAATAATGAGTCATCCATCAGATGCACTAGCATGGAAACATTTCAATGACACCCATTATGAGTTTGCAGCCTTCAAGTCGAAATGTTAGGTTGGGATTGTCGACGGATGGATTCCAAACTTTTGGTCAATCCGACCAGTAATATTCATCATGACCAATCATAATTACTCCTTATAATTTGCCTCCATGGATGTGTATGAAAGAGCCATATATGTTCTTGAAAGTGATTGTGCTAGGACCTACAAATCCAAAGCATAAAATTGATGTATTCTTACAACCATTGATATGTGAATTACAGCATCTTTGGGAATATGGTGTTAAGACATATGATGTGTCTCTGAAACAAAATTTTGTGTTGAGAGCAGCTTTGATGTGGACCATTAGTGATTTTTCAGCATATTCCATGTTGTTTGGATAGAGCATAGAGGGAAATTGGTTTGTTCTTATTGTGGTAATGATTCTGATGCATTTTATCTTCCAAACGGGGGTAAAAATGTTGGTTTGACAACCACAAGAAATTTCTTCCTCTAGATCATCTATTTAGACGCAATAAATAAAATTTCATTAAAAATAGGATGGTAAAAACACCTCCTCCCCCTCACAAAGCTGGTGAAGAGATATTGTAGGAGATTGAGGAATTAGGCTTGCTGAAAGTTACAGAATTTGAAGCTGATGAAGTTTATACAAACATTAGTAAAAACTTTGGATAGAGAAAATGAAACATCTTTTGGTATTTACCATATTGGAAAACTAATTTAATACGTCATAATCTAGATGTGATGCATATTGAAAAAAATATTTTTGACAATTTGTTCAATACCATAATGAACATTGAAGGGAGGATAAAGACAGTGCAAAATCACAAGATGATTTGAAACTTTTTTGTAGAAGGAATGAGTTACATAAAGATCTTCGCACCGGTAAATATCCGAAAACATGTTACACTTTGGACCAAAAAACAAAATGAAATATTGTGTGAATGGTTGAAAAGTCTAAAGTTTTCCGATGGTTATGTTTCAAACTTGGCAAGGTGTGTGGACATGAGGAAGTACAAACTATTTGGGATGAAAAGTCATGATTGTCATGTGTTTATGCAAAGGCTAATTCCAATTGTATTTTGGGAGTTGCTACCGAATAAGGTTTGGGAAGTAATAACAGAATTAAGTTTGTTTTTCAAAAGTATAACATCATCTGAAATCAAATTGGCTGAAATGGAAAAACTAGAAAGGGAAATTCCAGTAATTTTGTGCTCGTTAGACGGAAGTTTTCCTCCAAGCTTCTTTGACTGTATGGAGCATCTACCTATGCATTTAGCACACAAGGCAAAACTAGCCGGTCCAGTTCAATATCGATGGATGTATCCCTTTGAAAGGTAATTCAATAAAAATGATTGTAATTGAAGTAATAACATGTTTTAAAAACTAAATTGTAATAACCCTATCCGCTAACATAGGTATTTGCATCACTTAAAGAAAATATCAAAAAACAAGGCTAGAGTTGAAGGTTCGATATGTTATGCTGATTTAGTGGAGGAAGCTAGTACATTTTGTTCATATTATTTTGAGTTCATGTTCACACAAAAGAAAGAAAAGTACCTCGTAATGAAGATGGGGGAGGAATGAGTGATGTTGATGGTAACTTATCCATTTTCACATATCCTGGAAGAACACATGGACATTTAACAAGAAGAATGTTAACAGAGGAAGAAATTGAGGCTACCTATGGTTACATTTTATTGAACTATCAAGAGGTTCAACCTTTCACGCAGTAAGTTGAAATTGATTATTTGGGTTTTGAAATTTAGTGTTATTCATAAATGAAATACATAATAATGTTTTTATATTATACTAGGAATTGTTACGCGAGCTAATGCCCAATAAAACATGGGATGATATCAATAAAGAAGTTGGAAGACACTTTCCTCGATGGTTCAAGAAATATGTAAGTTTTCACTTACAAATATTGAAATGATTGAATTATAAGATTTAAGTGTTCAAATGACATTAGACTGTTTAATATGATAATTTCTTTTGTGTAGGCCTTAGAAAATCCAATAGAGAACAAGTTCATATGTGATCTTGTGAAGGGACCTTTGCGAACAATTAAATCATAGCCGATGTATTTCGTTAATAGATACAAATATCATACAGAATATTATGGTCATAGCATGGAAACAATAAATAGCGGAGTTTGCATATACAGAGAATTGATGGATTACTATGGTAAAATTATTGAGATACTTGAAATTAAGTACCCTACATTGCCATTAAAGCGAAGTATGATATTTAAGTGTGACTGGTTTAATCAAACTCCAAATGTACTTTCACATGGGTAATATGCACAGTTGTGTATCTTCTGGTCATGTGGAATTACACGCCAATGTAATCCAATTTCTTCAATCTTCACACATTTACAAAGACTTACACTATCTCTATACATGGATGTGTAGATCTTTAGTTGCTTTCAATCTTTGACTTATGCCATGTTTTCATCTGAATTCTTCTCCTTTTGTTCCATGAAGGCAATTATAACCTATAAATGTATGTGGGCGAATTAAACCTATAAATGCATGTGGGTAAATTAAGTACCAAATATACAACAAAACTATAAAATATCAAGCAAAATACATCAAATATAGGTTTATAATTATAGTCAATCAGCATCTATCAAACATCCCCACACTTAAACTTTTGCTTTTCCTCATGCAAATTATCAACTTACAACATCCATCCTTTATTAATCCCAATTTGTCCATCCATACTCTAAATCATCATGTCATATTAGTGAAATTAACAGACAAGTAAAACCAATTTATCCAAAAACCAACTTCATAAGTCAATATTAATAGTAATCAAGTCATTAATCTTATAGAAATCAAAAGCATAATCTTGCACCCTCACCAAGGCTTCGCTCAAGTGTTTAGGGTGAAAAGTATCAAACTCTCAAACTAATGCATAGGAAAACTCTTACTATAGGCTTGTAATATTATCACATCTTCACCACTTATATATAAACTAGAAACAAAAATAAAAAAAAACTCTTTATAAGGGTTATATTGGGGCTTGGGTAAGGTATGATTAGGGTAATAAAAGTGTATTAAATTTGAAGGAAATTTATAAAGGGAAAACATTACAAGAAACTTATACACAAAATATGTAGTCCTTTCATTATAAATCCATTAGTACTATACTTTTTTTTCTTTTTCTATACTAAGCTTACAATTTGTTTTGGATATTATATTTTTTAAGCATTCATCATGTACCATAATTAAAAAAATATTGGACCTTTCAAATTTTCAAGTTTCAAACATTGGACCTTGCAAATTTGCTTTTTATATGCGTATTGTTGATGTTTGACTTATGTTTACATGTAATGTTCATATTTGAGTTATATATATCCAATATAATAGAATATGGTAAAGACAAAGGAAAGAAGGTGGCAAGTATCAAAGTTGTCCCTAGTCAATAATAACCACGTCAACTATAATTAGACTTATGCTCAAATATATATTTACATGTTTAATGTGTATTTTCTTATCATTATTCATTTTTTGTTAGGTTCCAATATCGCCATCAGAAAAAGAGGTAGAGGCATAACTAAAAGTTGTGAGTTGCAACACATGAATGTTGCAATGAACATCAAGTTGTCTGTATGTATTCATGCCTTGCAAGGTTTTCCTATATACAAGGTTCAATCGATAAAATTGTCTAGTAAGTTGGGGTAATTGCCAGAACTGAATTGTCTTACCATAAGCATGCTAAACAGTTAAGGGAAGACAACTTTCTAGAGAATGCTTTGGACAAAGCTTCAATAAATTTTCAATTTATTTAATTATATGCAATATTGTTTGACTTTTTTAAAGATTAATTACACTTTTACTTTTTTTTCACAAATGAAGCTCAATATCATCAATATCGACAACCCTGATGTTTCAAATTGTGTCACTTCACTTTTGAAAAAAAGGACCAAATATCATCATTATTGACTACATAAATATTATAAATCTTTTCCTTTGAATGAGGAGGCAAGGAGATATGTTTTAGATCGAACCTCTCCAGAAAATTGGATCAGTTTATATGATTATTAGGCCCCTCCCAATGTTCAGGTTTATTCTCTTTCCCTTCACATTTGCTTCCATTAATCTTATTAGATGATGTAATGATTATTTTTCTTTATTTAGGAAAAGTGTGAGAAGGTCAAGGTTAACAGAGGAAAAAAAGAAATTTTCTCATAACCAAGACTCTAAATCATTTGTTATTGTGCGAAATGAATATGTAAGTTCTTTGTTTACAAGTTATAATTATATTAGTAAATACAATATTATTTGTTATGTTTTGGACAGAGTCATAAAGAACTATAAGGAGAAGAGCGTGATAGGATCAAACTCTATAAACTAACACACTATAAGAAAGGTGACAGTTGGATGTTTGAAGAAGTGCACAATAATTATGTAAGAATAAAATTTATTTAAATTTTAACTTTATTTATTTATGTAGTACTAACTAATAATATTTGAATGGAATATTGATTTTGTTTTTTAAGTTTCAGAGTAAGATGTAGGAGTTGTTGCAAACATCAATTTTTGATGGAAATGAGCCTAATGTAGATGACATTTGCAACAAGGTGCTTGGCACAAGATTCAGGTATATCAAAGATTTTGGGGTTGGGCCTAAGCCAACTGCTTCATCCTCATCAATACCAGCATATACTGACCGTCTTTATGAGGAGAATTAGTCACTTAAGACTAAATTAGAGCGTAGTGAATAAAACTTACAATGAAAAAAAAGTTGGCCAAGCTTGAAAAATTTTAGCTTGAGAAGTTGGTCCAAAATTTAAAGTCACAACAACTAATGTAGTCCAAAATTTTGTGGAAACCAAGAAAAATTGGAAACAGGTGGTAGGGGAGAGCTCTGAATCTTCTTTTTTCTACAGTCCCCCGATGGAAGTTGATGGAAAATTAATGGTGGCCCCATGTCTTGACATCTTGCAGGAGGGTGCAAAAACTTGGGAAGCAGCGATCATAGGCTTCTTTATGGGTAAACACCCACCTTTTCTTGTTATAAAAGCATGGGTTCAAAGAAACTGGAAAGGAGCAGGCATACAAGAGGTAATGTTAACAGAAAATGACAATATTATTTTTACCTTTAGCGTTAAATCATAGGCTTAAAAATTGATAGAAAAAGGACCATGGTACATCTCACAGCATCCAATATTCCTCTAGAATTGGCAACTTGGTATGGAATTAGAAAAAATTAGAGTAAAGAATATACCACTATGGGTAAACATCCACAATATTCCACTAGAATATTGGACCACCAAAGGCCTAAGCTTATTAGTAAGATACTTGGGAAAACCAATATGCATGGATGAGAATACAACATTGAGGAAACAGATTGGCTATGCTAGATTATATGTTAGTATGGATATTTTGAAGGAGATGAAAGATTAAGGTTGGCAAATGGAAATTCCCTCAAGGAGAATAAAGTCATGGTAACTTACCATTGAAAACCATCCCCACAAGTTCAAGGCAAAATATGGAAGCCAACAATGAAAGTTTTTGTAAGGGGAGATTATGGAGAATTAATGGGGCTTGATGAGAATAAAACAGAAGGGAAACCCAAAGTTAATGAACATGAAATTGAAATGCAGGAAAGGATACCAGAGGATTAGGGATTGGTTATTCAAGTAAATAGAAGTTTGTCTTCTAAGGCAAAGGGGGACCAAACTGAGCACATTACATAGGATCGACAGCAAATACCGGTGGTAATAGGGAATATGGCAGCATAACACAAGACTAAGGGAGTGGAAGAACATGATAACTATAATACAGATAAAGGAGAATTGTAGAAAGGAGAGCCTCCAAGAGTTCAGCAACAGGCAGCCACTCATTTGCCACAATAGCCAGAAGTCATGCATTACGGGGAAAATCAGGAGGAAAAGCTAGAACACGTACAAATTAGAAAGAGAAATCGGAGCAGTAGGAAAGGTCAAAAGGTAAAATCAATATTACATGACCTTTCTAGTTTGGAATGTTAGAGGAATAAACAACCCTTCGAAGCTCAATTCCTTAAAGGAGTTTTTCTATCATGAGAAGCCTAAATTATTTTGTCTTTTAGAAAAAAAAATCAGACTTGTAAATTTGAATAAATTAGGTTGTTTTGGAAGTCAATGGCAGATAAAATCTAATCACCAGTACCATGGGTGTGGGAGAATCATCATAGTCTATGATAAGGACCTTATAGAGGTGGAAGTTTTGGAAGCAAGTGAGCAATTCATGCATACAAAAATGACATTCAAAATGGAGCACACTTCAGTGTTGGCTACCTTCATCTATGGTCATAATACTACATTTCAAAGAATGGAACTATGGAATTCAAAGAGAAGACTAAAAGGATCAGCTAGTGGCCCATGGATTATAATTGGCAATTTTAATTCCACTATTTATCAATCGAAAGTGGAAGGGAATTGTAATTTGCTCAATTACAATATGCATTTTCTTGATTGCACCAAAGATGTGGAAATTTCTGACCTAAAATATAAAGGACACAAATTTACTTAGAGCACCAAGCAGAGCTCTAATTGGCTCATCATAAAGAAATTGGATAGGGCTTTGGTGAATATGGAGTGTTTAATAAAAACAATCAAGCCATGGTTTTAGACCCAGGGTTTTCAGACCATACCCCAATCAAGGTGGACAACCTCTTCAAAAAGGTTTATTTAAAACACCCTTTCAGGTTTAATAATTTCCTGGCCAAAGTGGAAGGATTCCAAGAAGCTATTTCCAAGGGATTGGAGTTTGAAGTCACTGGTACTAAACAATTTATTTGTTTGCAAAAACTAAAGGCTATAAAGAAGGAATTAAAGAGATTAAATGGAAGTAAGGGTCTGAGAACAGACCAAAGGATAGAAGCTGCTAGACTTCGACTATCATGTTGGATCGGAAAAAGAAAGCATGCCTTATTTGGAGAAACGGTAGATTTCAAAACTTTTTAAGAAATCATTTTGCAGCGGAAGCAACATATCCAAAT
>JAOSBL010000009.1:8585468-8595687 GCA_027568915.1 Erythroxylum roraimae
TGCAAAAGTTGGCTATTCGTATTCTTAGCCAAATATCTTCCTCTTCTAGTTGCGAGAGAAATTGGAGCTTTTTTGAAGAGAAAGTATTTTGAAGTTGTTAGTTTAGGTTTTTGCTCTTGTTTGGAAAGTTGCTACTTTTCTTTCTTTTCACAGTCACTTGTTTGTTTTAATGCTTAGTTTGACCATGTTTCCTTCATTTGCTTCAATTTCTTGCAGACCTTGTCAGGAATTCTTTTTAGTAGCTGGTATTACATTTTTAAAAGTTGATTATGGCGGAATCAAGCTCAGTTGATGTAATTCTCGAATATTTACAAAAGAATGGCTTCACAAGAGCTGAGGCGGCATTGCGCAGTGAGCTCGGTAGCCGTCCTGATTTGAAAGGGTTCCTCCAAAAGCTAAGCATTGATGACAAAGACTCATGGAAGTTAGTGGAAGATGAGAACGGGAACAAATGTGTAAGTGAGAAGCAGGGATCAAGTTCACAAAACAGTGGTGAAATTTCCAAAGAACTTATTGTAAAAGAGATAGAATGTGGAACTGGTAAAAATGGCTTTAAAACAAAAAAACAAACATCTGCTTCTATTGGGGAACGGGATAGCAAACCTAATGAAGAAATTGGAGTAATTGATTCTGAGGATACTGTTCTTGATTTATATTCATGGAATTTTAAACCTACTAATGGTTATTCTGGTGCTTATCAAAATGACGGAGGTACTCGTGCCCCTAACTTCTCTGTTAAAACAAATATGAAAACTGGGGAAGTTAAATTTTCCAGTGAAAAAAGAAGTTCTTGGATTGGAAATGCTAGTACCAGTACTAGTAACCCCAATGTGGAATTGAAATATGAAAGGGCTGAATCAAAGGAACTTGACCAGCACCATAAGACTACTCTTGCATCGTCGACGGATGTCATATGGTCTAGAGGGGAGGTGCCTACAAGTTCTACAGATTTATGGAAAGACTGTTCTGTCAAGAATGTTTTCCCGTTCCCTAAAGTGGACGAATCAACCAGTTATGATACAAATAGTCCTTTGGAGAAAAAAGAAGGAAGGAGAAAAGCAGATAATAGCGAAGTTGGAGTGGCTATCAAAGAGCAGGTGGATGAGGTTGGAAGAGCTTTGTACTTGGGAAAGTCACAAGGTAGTAGCGAGCCAATAAATTTGAGCAGTTTTGATTTTCCACTTGCATCTGATAACACGAGGGAAGAATTTCCTAGACTTCCTCCTGTGAAACTCAAGTCAGAGGAGAAGTTAATGAATGTCAATTGGCAGGAAAAGTTTGAGCGTGAAGGGCCAGGGGTAAAGCTTGGCACTGCTGATAATGCTTTGTTCATAGGGTCATATCTTGACGTCCCTGTTGGACAAGAAATCAGCTCTTCAGGTCAGTGGACTTTAGTTTCGACTTATTTCTTTTTCATTGTCTTACTGTGACAAAACTTATGTTTTTTTTACTCCTTTACACTTGGGGATGCAAATAATGGATTTTAGAACAAAATAGAGGGAAAATCAGTTGTCATCCATCATTATTGAGTCTCTTTTAACATCTAAGACCTAGCTATTACGAGCTGTTAGAAGTGATAATTCTTATTTTCTGTTGAAGGTGGCCAACTTGTTTAATTAGCCTCTTTAGAGCTCCTGTGGTCTTGTGCTTTAGAACTGCTGCAGCCTTGTTCTTGAATTTATGGGAAGGGAACTTAAAGCCTTTTAGGGTCTCTTTTGTGCACTTGATTTGAGCGTAAATATTGTAGAACTATTGTGGTCTTGTGCTTTAGCATTACTGCAGCCTTGTTCTTGTATATATGGAAAATGAACTTAAATACTTCTAGGGTCTCTTTTGTGCACATGACTGAAGCATAAAATATTGTAGAATATAATAGCATTTGATACAACTTTTGTTCGAGACAGAGAGTGGATGATATGGTTATGTTACTATATTAGCTTGATTTGATTAGTAAGACAAAATTATGTAAATTTTGAGTGTGCAAAAATGATGAAAAACTTGTTTAGTGTACTAAGGAAGCAGTTGCCTTTTCATTATCCATTTGGCTTGCTTGAATAAGCACAAGTTATTGCATGGAGAAGTGACAGAAATAATTGGACTTGAAGAGCAAGCATGTTACCTGCTCAATTGTTTCATAATTGTAGGATAAGGAGAATTGTCTTTCTTGTCTTGTTTGTTGTGTAGATCCTTTTCTACCCATACCTACTCTTCAAGAGTTTAAGACTTTTGTGAAGTCAGGTAATCATCATGTTGGATGGGATTTTGTATCATGAAACAAAGGCATTTTATTGCCTTCTTTATGGAGATCTGTCTATGAGAACATTTTCAACTTATTGGCAGTCAATGCTGGATCATCTTGTTTTTAATGACTGTTTATCATGAGATTTTAGTCTATGTTTATGTGTCATGCATTCCCTCTTTGATCATGGTTCTTTGTTATGTAATGTGGTGTTATATTATCATTGATTAATGTGGTGAAGGTTGTGCATTTGCTGGTATATCTGAGACTGGTAGGGATAATTAAATGGGTAATTTGGACTTAAGTCTTAGCTTGTAGTAGGATTAGTCATTGAGCCTAATAGCAATTTTGGATGGAGGCAAGTAATAGTTCATTCTTTAACTTTTGGCATATGTTTGAATATATGACTCGCTGATAATTATGCATTCCTGTCTGGTTCTCTGAGTCAATCTATGGGGGAGAGAGTTATGGATAGTTTTAGGTGTTAATTAACAAGTGGATGGTTAAGGGCTCGAGAAGGATGTTTGGAGCATTTTCCGTAATGATTAGCATTTGTTGTCGAATTCCTGCTAGTAGTTGTAAGAAGGAAATCAGGAATATGAACGTGGGTGATAACTTCACTTATGAGATGAAGGCAATCATAACTTGCATAAATCTGTGGGCGATAACTTCACTTATGAGAATCTTAGTGAACATGTAAATTCCTTGAATGCCCTTCCTCCTTAAGTGATGAGATACAGAACAAGTGCAATTATTACTGCAACTTGGAACTTTTATCATCCTAAATAGGCTTCACACACAGAATTATTATAGCATATTCTAATTTTATCTCTGAATTATGGTCTAGCTGCAAAGCGGATTGCAGGAGGCAGCTGGTTATCTGTAAGTCGGGGAATTGCAGAGGATACATCTGATCTGGTTTCTGGTTTTGCTACTGTTGGTGATGGGATAAGTGAATCCATAGACTATCCAAATGAATATTGGGATTCTGATGAATATGATGATGATGATGATGATGGCTACACAAGACAACCTATTGATGATGAGACTTGGTTTCTGGCTCATGAAATTGATTATCCAAGTGATAATGAGAAAGGAACAGGGCATGGAAGTGTTCCAGACCCACAGGAAAAAGATCGAAGAAAAGATGATGATGATCAATCTTTCGCTGAGGAAGATTCATACTTCTCTGGTGAACAATACTTTCAAGGAAAGGCTGCTGAACCACTTACAGTTTCAGATGATCCAGTAGGTTTGTCAGTGACTGAAATGTATAAGAGGACCAATGAGAGTGATTTAATGTCTCAATATGATGGACAATTGCTGGATGATGAAGAGATAAATTTGATGCGTGCAGAACCTGTATGGCAAGGATTTGTCTCTCAGACAGATGAACTTGTCATGTTAGGGGGTGGGAAGATCCTGAATGAATGTGGAGGGGCACGACTGCATGATATTTGTATGGATGATGATCATCGTGGCTCAGTGAGATCTATTGGTGTAGGTATTAACAGTGATGCTGCTGATATTGGCAGTGAAGTACGGGAAAGTTTGGTTGGTGGAAGCAGCGAGAGGGATCTAGAATATTTTCATGATCACGATGTTCGAACTGGTGGGTTTAGACATTCTCACCTTGACTCAGAGAAGAAGTATGTTGATAAATTAAACAGGGATAAAAAGAGAATCTCTAAACAAGATTATAAACAAGTGGTTGATAGTGACAAAGTTGCTTCTACTCAAGTGAAAAATCATACTGATGTGGGATTTTCTTTCCCTCCACCACTGATGGATGGACAAGTGATGCAGGCTGGATCTAGTAAATCCTTATGGTCAAACAACTGTGATGCAGTTATTGATGATGAAACTGATGAGTGTTTGAATGCTTTGACGGGAAATAATGACATGCTTGCCTCATGGAAGCGGAAGAGTAGTGATTCCTCAACTGTAAAGAGTTCCAGGGGTGACATGAATACCAATACTATTAGATCTGCGGATTCTTCTCCATCTTCACTCTCAAATTATGGCTATGCAGAACAAGAGCATGACAAGAAGAAAGATGATGAGAAAACTGGCAGTGTGAGGGAAGATCCTGGAGCGTCACTTGATGATAAAGAGGCTGCTGCTGTTCAAGAGCAAGTGAGCCAAATCAAAGCTCAGGAGGAGGAATTTGAAACTTTCAACCTTAAAATTGTGCACAGGAAAAACAAGTATCCTCTTTAGACTTATTTACTTGAAATGATAAATTGCTTATTTCTATATGTTATCACAAATTTATGCTGTTGGCCATGATAAAATTGTGTCAATTGCAATACTAATCTCTCACCTCTACCCTTTATCTGTGTATGCTTTATGCTTTTTAGTAATTGTTGGAGGTGTTATACCTCCAGGGTAGGACTAGTAATATTTTGTAAAACATGCTGCTTACCCAAATTTACTTTGTGAAAGAGGTGCCATGCTGAATTATAACCTCTACAATTTTTATACCTCTGGGCTAACACTAGTATATTTGGTAAAACCATGCTCCTTACCCTCGTTTACTTTGTGAAAGAGCTACCATGCTGAGTGATGACCCCGACAAGTCATAGCAACTCTGGAATTCTTTTCTTTTATCAGTATTATGCTTTTTAACAAGTTATGCTTATCAGTGTGGTTTTCTGTTGCACTCTTCATGCGTCAGACATCTGTTTTGCTTATGTCATTTACGTGACATATTCAAGATAAAAAGTTGTTTTCGTTCTCTTCTTCTCCTTGGGTTTTGCTATCTTACTCTTGGCCCTACTTTGAAATTGAATTTTAATTTTAAAGTGTTGCATTAATTTTCCAGAACTGGTTTTGAGGAGGACAAGAACTTCCATGTTGTTTTGAATTCTGTAATAGCTGGCCGCTATCACGTGACTGAGTATCTTGGATCTGCGGCATTCAGTAAAGCTATACAAGCACATGACCTCCACACAGGCATGGATGTCTGTGTCAAAATTATAAAGAACAACAAGGACTTCTTTGATCAGAGTCTCGATGAGATAAAACTTCTCAAGTATATCAACAAGCATGATCCGGCTGACAAGTACCATATTCTTAGATTGTACGATTATTTTTATTACCGAGTAAGTTCTCTTTACCTATATCATTAATTTTCTATTAGTTTATTGCTACAGTTAGAAAGAAAACTAAATGGCTAATTTATTTATGTTTCGAAGATATACAAGTACTCCTGTTAGTTAGAGTGCGAATTTGTTAAATTGTGGTCCATGCTTTGAACGATAACATAATTCACAGTTTGTAAGCTTGTATAGTATTCCGAAGATTGTTCAAAGGTTGATATAAAGTGAATACTGGTTTCAATTTTCTTGATTACGGTTTTAAACTTTTGAACTTAGATTTCAATACGGTTTGGGTGTTTTGATAATTATGTTGGCTCAATATGTGTCCTGTCTTACTAACTTTTTTTTTGTTTTTAAGTTTTAAGTTGGACGTGGTTTTAACTCATTGAAACATGCTACATTATTTACTCAGCTTTCTTTTCTTTATGCAGGAACATTTGTTGATTGTTTGTGAACTTCTCAAGGCAAACTTATACGAATTCCATAAGTTCAATAGGGAATCAGGAGGGGAAGTTTATTTTACAATGCCAAGATTGCAGGTTTGTGGGTCCATGTTTCTGTTGTTATTGTGTTTACCAAACATGAATGACCTTCATTTGTGTCCTTCATGCAGTCAATTACGATTCAGTGTTTGGAGGCTCTGCAATTTTTACATAATCTTGGCCTTATACACTGTGATTTGAAACCTGAGAATATATTGGTGAAAAGTTATAGCAGATGTGAGGTAAAAGTCATTGATCTTGGGAGTAGCTGTTTCGAAACAGACCACCTTTGCTCATATGTGCAATCGAGATCCTATCGAGCACCAGAAGTCATTCTGGGGCTTCCATATGATAAGAAGATAGATATATGGTCACTTGGCTGCATCCTGGCTGAACTTTGCACTGGCAATGTAAGTTTTATTCGTTCATGTCATTTAGACAATTGTGTGTAAGTTGTCCCGCCTGCTCCTCTCTCCCAACACCCTCACCTCAACTGTTAGATAAGGGGCAATAACTCAATAAAGAAAGAAATATAGGCCCAATAATATGTTGTTTACGCATCCATTGTCAACAGGGGACTTTAATAATTCTTTTCTTCATCTGTCATTTATAAGTGAACATTACTTGGTGTATGGTGGTGCTACAAATTGCTATTGCATAGTTTAATAAAATATTCCAAGCTACCATGGCAGAAGAATGTTGCTGACATACTTAATAAGCTAACAAGGATTAATGGTCATGGAGATGATAAACCTTGTTGTTATGGAGTCCTTGAGTTCTTTAAAGGATTTCTCGGGAATAGATCATTCAGATGATATGAAGGTAACCAAAATTTTTGAGAAATATGTTTTTGGACTTTCATGGTATTTGTAGGTGGATAAGACTCTAGATCTTTGTATCTTACTTTCAAAACTTGAGTGTTCTTCCTTGAAAGCAGGTTGAACAGTTCTCCTCTTTGCTTTTCTTTTATATGTTAAAGACTGGTACATGCAATCTCCATTTTACTAAAAGTTCCCCCTGTAGACTCAACGAAATCAATGGTTCAGTAATTTCTTTGTCCTATAATTTGATAGCTATCTTGTTATTACTTCCATTCTTTGCTCTTTTTCCTAATGCATTCAGGAGAATGACATCTGTAACTGTAGCTAAACATGAAGGGCATTTTGAATTTTGAATTTCCTCAAGCAAAAGGAAAAACCTAAAGAAAGTCTCAGAAATTCTTCAAATCCTTTCTGCACTTGTTTCCCGAGCCCCATTGTATTAGAAAGCCTGCTAAACGTAATTGTCTACTTGTTGCAATCTACTAACTTGCACCTTTAGTGAGTCAAAAAAGGTCTGTCTCTACCAAGAATGTTTACTAGTACTTAGGAAAGACTTTGTTAAGAATTTGAAGGTTACCAAACGCTTCTTTGCTCAAAACCCCTTTTGACACAAACTTGTCCAACCATGATTTGTCTTGTTTCTAACTTTTGAAAAATGAATTAGAGCACTTCCTTTCCTTTTGATTTAGGGATGGTATCATCAATTTCCAAAATCTTTCAGATCTTTTTGATTGAGGAACAGAAGAGTTTTCTCTATAAAGCTGCTAGATAAGCCATTTTGGTGAACATTCAAACATGTTAGACTTTGCTTGAACATGATCCCTAAAGTACCTTTGTTTCTTGGGCTTAGGGTGCATTTGCAATTGGCTGTTATATTTAAACTTTACATTAAATTGTGTGATGCAAATGTGCTTCATTTTGAGTATTTTTCCTTGAGGACTGATTAATTTGGAGATTTTGTAAAAAAAGCATTTTAGAGTTGGCTTATCTTCTTGTTGCTTTCTAAATTGATTTTGTTGGAACTACTTGATTTAGGTTCTATTTCAAAATGATTCACCAGCAACATTGTTAGCTCGAGTTATTGGAATTATGGGACCCATTGATCAAGATATGCTTGCTAAAGGACGGGATACATACAAGTACTTTTCAAAAAATCACATGCTTTATCAACGAAATCAGGTATTCTTTATGCTTTCCTTCATATTTCCTGTTCTTATTAAGGTTGTCTATGTTGCTAGAAAAATTTGCTAGCATTTGCATTGTTGTGGGAAATTCCCTTGCCTTTACATGTTTTCTCATCCTCTATTTTTTCTTGAGTTATATTCCTATGGATGGCGACGGGCCCAATCCCGGCCTGAAGCCGGATCTTTCTAGGGCCAAAATGACGTTTTTCCTGAACTGTTTCGGGCCCAACCTTCCAAACTTGAGCCTGGCTCGAAACCTGATAACTTTGGATAGGGTCGGGCCAAAATTGCCATCTCTAGTTTCTTATATTCCTAATGAAACTTAGATTGTGTCAAAATTGGCGACTTCAGATTGAAATTGAATTGTTTTTTTTTCCCTGTTACCTTAGAATTAAGCATGGTTTGTTTTGGGATGAGCTGAGCTTAGGTCAAAATTTGAGCCCCATAATTATGTGGAAGTTAAGGCTACAAGCATTAGCCTTGTCTGCAAACCCATGCCTAGTGCACCTGCTTCAAGTTCTTTAAACTTGAAACTGATCTGTTAATCTTAAGTTCCTACTTTTAAATAGGGTTGAACAACTGTGAATTGGTGCTAATTGAGAATGAACTCAGCTTTTCATCATTTGTGGTAGCGCACAAGTTCACATCTACTCAGTGGACTTAGTTTAGGTCAGTTTGGATTAGTTTTAATGGGTATGCCCTCTTTGAATAATGCTAAATATTTACCTTTTCATTAATAATGAAAATAAGAAAAAAAGATCGCATATATCTTTACATCTTAAGGTCAACTATATATTATTTGCAAACAAAGTTTAGCATTAAGAAATTTTTAGATATTTACATTTAAAATTTAAAAAACATCGTACTTGAATTAAATATCATTTAACCATAGATTAGCGACCACCAACCTCTATTTTGTCTCTCACACTTGGTTCTATTAAAAACTATGAGAATATAATTCTTGTTTTTATTTAGCATATTAATCTATAATGATGTTTTTTTTTGGTACTAACATCATCATTATCATCAACACCCAGTTGAAGTCTTGCTAAGGCGATGGGTCTAGAGAGGTCCGATAGTACGCAGCCTTATCCCTACATAGTAGAGAGGTTGTTTCCGGTAGACTTACATGCAATCTGTTATGAAGAACTTACAATAAACATGGACGTGCATAAAAAGAAATAAGGTAAAATAAATCACTAAATCAAATAAACATAAAAGGTATAAAAACAACTAAATAATAGAAAATACAACTCAATGAAAATAAATACTAAAGAGAAATCCCGAACAAGAGTAATAAAGAGAAATCCCGAGCAAGAGTAGTAAATATAACACAAAATAACGTACCTGTAGAACATGTCTAGGAATAGCAATAAACGTTCAGTGAAATACATACCAAAAGAGACCTATCATGAACGACCTATACATGAAAAACTCTGACCATGCTTGTCAACACCTTAATTACATTACATAGGAGCCAATCTAAGCTATACACCCGAGAAGTAACATACTACACAATAAATGCAAAGGACAAAGGTTTTTGGTAAACCTACACGAAAGCGAATGCCCTCTTTCAATAGAGACCCTTAACTTGTAGCTTAGTACGCCAAAGCTTTCTATTTCGGGCCAAGTCCTCAGTAAGATCTAACATATCAAGGCAATATCCAATGTGAAACTAATATCATCCAATGTGAAACTAAGTTAAAAAAAATTTTCTGTTAAAAACTAATATATTTGCTTGTAAATCAAAACTTTGAATTTTGTTGTCAATATCATATTTCAAAGTTCATGTTCAACTTTTTTTATTGGTGGGTTAGTTTGATGGATAAATACTACATCACCTCCAATACTTGCTTTTTTGAGGATCTGTTTGGTATTGCAGTTAAATTCTTTTGTTAAGTCATCATGATTGAATGTTTGGGAAAAAAAAATTGTTCGAAATTCTAACAAATTTAAATTAATATATTTAAGGTAATAGTATTTAAAATTTTAAGTTTTATATTATGCATTTCCTTTCATGTTAAAAGGTATTAAGAGTGAAGCTCAAGTTGGCCCACTACACTAAATTCTTGCGACTGCAAATGTGTGTTCTGCGAATTTTGCATGTCAAAATCATAAATTTTACCAAATGCTTGTGTGGTTGCCTTTGGCCCTTTAACATTTTTAATCCAAACCCAAACGAACTCAAATGAATTTCGGTCAGGTTACAAATTGCAATGGATTAGATTTGAAGATTGAATTGGGTTACCAGTTGTTATATAGATCTACATTTTCAATGCTTTACTTACAAACTGAACCTGGTAAGCACAGGGTTTTAATTTTTGAAACAAAAATATACAATCAATTCAAGTAGGTACGAAGAATATATATATATATATATATTTGATTCAAG
>JAOSBL010000009.1:8600010-8612366 GCA_027568915.1 Erythroxylum roraimae
ATATATTATACTATAAGCCTAGTAAAATAAGAAGAACAATATTTTTCTTCTAAGGTTTTCTCTCATTCTCTAATTTTTACAAAGATATTTTGAACAGTATGCCTAGCATTAAAAGTTGAACGTGATATATCTGAATGTGCAGGATAAGAGGCAAGAGTGGAAGCAGTAGATGTGGTGGAAGGAGTTTCAAGCTTGACTATAAGAAGTTTGAGACTTTTCATTTCTTCATTGGAAAGTCCACCAGAAGGATTGGTTTCTCTTGGCAGCTCAGTTTCAAGAGTTTCAGACACATGAGCTTGAGGCCATGCACTCCCAAACCTTTTACCACCTCGACCACGTGTTGGACGACTATGAATTTTCTAGCAAGTGTCCTTGATACGTCTTCGTTTCCCACAGTAATCACACTTTCTTTTATCTTGTTCTACCTCCCTTGTAGAATCACCTCTAGCTGAGTCAAATTTTGTATTTATGGTAGATGGTTTCGACTATCATAAACTGGTCGTTCAGAAGAAACAAATGGCAGCATAGCATTATGTCCACTCTCTTCCTATTGAACATAACTATATGCTTGCCGCAAGGAGGGAAAAGTATCACGCCTAATAACTTATATTTTAATTTGAGCAAACACATCATTCAATCCCGCTAGGAAGTCACAAATACATTCCTTTTAATTTATGGAAGTTTATTGCATCAGTTGTACAGGATGCTTGAAAATCCCGATAGTAGTCAAGTTCTTGCCACACGCCACCAAGTTCAGAAAAATACTAGGCAATTTGGTTTGAACTTTTTTTCTACAACTCATACATCTGGGTGTCATTACCAGATTGGGGCTACATCCCAAAATTTTGGAGCTGTATCTAGGAGAAGATAACCTCGTTGTGGTTGTATTGAGTTGATCAACCACGACAAGATGAGAGAGTATTCTGCGTTCCATTTGCTGCATCCCGTATCAGTTTCATCTGGTTTTATTTTTCCATTATTGGTATAACCTTGCAATCCCCTAGCCTGAATAAACAACAGGCAGGACTGCGATCAAGCAAGATATTGTGTTCCATCTGGTTTAACTGGACTAATTTGTAAAGAAGGATTGTCATTAAAAGTGACATGTTTTGTCATAGACATAAAATTCTTCCTTCTTTCCACTAGATATGTCCATAGCACCATTGACCTTCAAAAAAGAATTGGTTTCGGCTAAAATATGCAAAGATATAGGTTGCGACTAGGGTTAGCAGATGGCTCTAATACCATGAATTTTTTAAAACCGGGAAATTTTGAATAGAATAGGGTTGTCGTTGCCTATTTCCTAGCCCTGTTAATCACTTATATACATGAATTTGAGATACAAATAATTACATAAATGCCCCAAGCTAAATAAGAAATATGAGCTAAATAAGAATGTATATAATTAACTCTAAAAACCAAACCTAAAATCATGAGAACAGCTGTCAACAACCTTAAAGAAGCCTCATACAAAATTACATTACATGAGATCTTAGATGACATTATTGCTAATTTTAAATAAATCCCATAGTATCATAGATACATACCTAATGGATCGTAGATACAACATATTAGACCTAAATAAGGTAAATATAAAAGGAAATGGTGAGAATGAGTTGGGTACCTTAGGATGGTGGAATACACATCGCACCTTATGCCTCCTGTACAATACATCAATATATCTGTCTTCTCTTTATCAATGTTTGCTAAAGGATCCGTAGATATGACCTGAATAAATGTAAATGGAATAAGACTTGAACATCATCCATAGCATCACCATAACAAAGAGGTCATCAATCCTCCAAATGACACATTATATTTAAAAACTATGCTTCAGGATTGGACCACCAAATGCAGATATCACGCTGCTACGTTATTTGGAGAATTGGACATAAGAAAGATATGGTTTATCTGAAATAGCAATGGTGACATAGAAGGAAAGTGATTCTCCTAACATGTCATGACAAGGTATAGAAGTGGAAGTTAGCTATACATTCATCTAGGAAGAAGTTTGAAGGACTAGTATAGACAGACCTTATATCCTACTGCATCCACTAGAAGTTGATGACTTTATAGAATAAGATGGTTTGCAATTCTTATTACTGCAAGTAGAGTGCTTTCTTTGCTACTCATTGAAAACCAAAATTACTTTGACAATATCCATTACCTTCTCCATCTCATTCTCATTCCATTTTAATTTTTCATGTTTCAGGGTAGTTATTTGACAATCATTGCATCTACTAGAGTGCACCCTCTGCATTCAGGTCAAAAGCCTCTAGCTAGATAACCTTCTTTCCCTAAGGTTTCACATCCCATGTAAAGTAAATCCTCAATGCAAGAGAAAGGTGTGGAAAGAGATAATTGTAAATAGCAAGGGGTAGAACAAAAGGGCAGAAGGAAATGTGTGGAACTCAAAAGTCTTATGTCAATTTTAATAGAGATAAATTTGAAGCTTGTTAAAATGAGGAAAATGCAAGTTCCAATGTAGTCATTTGAATAGATTACATGCAATCTCTCGCCTATCCTTCAAACTATTAATTGATTGTCAAATTGTAAAATCAAACTTCATCGAGTAAACAAGGAACTCAGTCTCTTTTGTGAAGTAACATATCATCCACACTTGAAGTGGAACTAACGTCCAAACCTAGAAAATGTCAAGTAGGTGCAACATGAGAAGATAGCCCTTAGATAAGAAAAATATATGTGAAAATCATATTCTTGTCTAACCAAAAAGGAAAATAGCAAAGTTAAGACATCAAAAGAGGTTGTAAATCAATTACTTGTGAGATATGTTGCGGAATATCTTTTTAGTAGACCCAATTATTCAATGTTCCAAACACAATGCATTGAGATAACAACAGGTCTAGCATTAAGAAACCAAGTAACTAAAAATAAAAATAAAAATTTAATTAGTGCCTAAGCATATGAAATTCAACATGCCAGATGCACAGACAGCTTCCAAAGTCATATATCAATTAACTATGAACTATCATGTAGAACCTCATGCTCTCTATGTTAACAATCCTTAAAAAATAAACCGATAAGAATAATCCAAGCAAAAGAGTTCAAAGAAATGGTAGGTTTGAGAGTAATATATGTCAAAAACTCATTAAACCTGATTGTAAGACAGCCTGAAAGAAGTTCTCCTAAAGCAGTCTACATCAGGTCGTTTTGCCCCATGAAAATGACCAATGTCCCACTCATAGCCTGTTCATTTGAATAACAATCACTTCATATTTCAATTATCACTAGATTATAAGCATAATATACTTTGGAACAGAAATAAAGAAGTATGTTGACACGTCCCAATGACACTAAAATCAAAAACATTTTAAAAGGGTTGTATGTAACAGTAACAAAAATGCACGGAAAACATAATAATCCAAGAGGGAAGATCCATACTATTTCTCACATCCAGAAGAACAAAGCTTGAATCATGCACAGATTTTGATATGTCAGCTTTTTCATGTAAAGCTTGCAATCTTATTTTCCACTGAGATGGTGTCATAGGTGTTGCTCGCATAGAAGGATCAAGCAAAGGGAGATGTTGGATACCTCCTTCCATCTGGCAAAGAAAATAACAAGTACTATAATTTGCACTTGTAACGTTAAAGGATTACATTGCCTAAACATAACCAATAGTAGCTTTTTGTAATCCCCTCAGTTCAAAAATCAAACAAAATGATAACCCCAAGCTAACCTTTCACGTAGAACCTCAGAAATAACCAATTTCACTAGCCATAGACGACCGTGAATAAGCTTCTAACCCATGGCTCAAAGGAAATGTACAAGCAAGCAAGAAACATAATATAATTTTAAAGAAAATAAGAAATAGAAAAGAAGTAGAAACAACACTTGCCCAATATGTCTGAGCATATCTACCTATATGTATGTACAATAGTAAGTATCTAATTATGTTGCATTTTTGTTTCATATATATCTAAGAAATGAGAAAACCAGGATGAAATTCCTTAAAAGTAACAATGCAGCAGTGTTCTACAACAATCAATGCCAGTATACATAGTATTGGACAACAAGTTAAACAAAACACAAATTCATAACCAACACTTAAGCTATATGCAGAAAGAATATCTCGCCTGCACTAATGAGGGCTTATAACGCAACTTTAGTTTTGGGAAGGCATGTCCATTGACTGATGGAGATATTTGAACCAGTACATCAGAAAATCTGGAATCTTCTTTTAACCATTCAACATATGCAAGAGCATCTTTGAATGGCCCGCTGTACTGCAAAAACATGTAAAACATTAGAAGGGAGCAAAAAAGATTAACATGTCACATAGATGCTAAACAAGTCATTAAAGTTATGCATTCTGAAGCCTTTAACCACTCCATCACTATAATAAGAACTGTCAATCTGGCACATACCTAATAAGATAGTAACATACACAGAATCGTTTTCATAATTCCATAACACTTCAATACTAAATTCAACAGAAGTATAAAAATGTCAATTAATTATATAGGTTATCAATTGATTTCGTTAGATGTTATAAAAAATGACCTTGTGGACATCATGTGAAAGTAAAATTGGTCATCTTCAAGGAAAGAAGGAAGCATACCAGGTTATGAATGATATCACACTGTATACATGGTAACTAGTCTTTTGCAGCATGATACACAGTTTTTGAGAAATCATAAACTACAGATCTAGTACAGTGGACAAAACAATGAAATTAACTTTCAGAATTGATAAACTGAGATTGTCGATAAAGTAAGAAAAGAAACAAACAGTATAAGTGGAATCACAATCAACAGATGCAAATCTTCAATGGCCTTAACAACCAAAAAGCCACTCTGCTTCACTTTCTTTTTCTAAATACAGACGTAGCAACAGAAGAAAGTGCAATCAAAGCACAAATAGGGGGGAATCATTTTCAGAAAATACAATACCACATGAAAATTAGCAAACGTAAACCTTACAACAAAAATTGCAAGGCAATGTTAACATAGTTAAACCTTACAACAAAAATTGTCCGGCTGTTAGCCTTCCATCCAAAGGTTCTATAGACAAGATAAAACAAAATATTTAACATAGCAGCAATAAAAACAACATGAAGCTCTGCGTAAGATATGTATTTTGAGTTACAATCTCCTTCTTCATAACCTAACGTTACTAAAATACTCAAAAAGGAGATAAAAACGCATTTATTTTGACTCAGAAGCAAAGAAATACTCAAATATACCAAGTCTCACCCAGATAAAAATTCACGTTATTTAGACAAAAATTGATGTAGAATCCAAAATGCAAAAAAGATAAAGCACACACAAGAAACTAAAAAATGAAAAGATCAATATAATAAAAGAAAGAGTACCTGGGCATTAATCCCCTGTTCATTAAGATATATCCTGCCATGAATGTCAAGACCCTAACAACAAACAATTCATAAGCAAGGAAACGCATTGAAGAACAACATAAACACACATATATCATCATATAGAACCAGACCTCCAAAAATGACAGGTGCTTGGCAAGTTCGAGGTGGGGTTCTTCAATAAGCACGAAGCGGTAGAAGTTGACAACAACAAAATCATTATCAGATTCTGAAGCACGGTATTGGGATTCGGTGGAAATGCCGGAATTGCCAACCCATACTTCCCTTTTCCTCCTCCTCCTCCTCCTCTTCTTCTTTGTAACAATTGGAGACAAAGGAAGGAGACATGGTGGAGCTGTGGGAGTCTCATAAGTCAAGGGACGTAAATGTGTGTGTTGGAAGAAATGAGGAGTAATTGAACAAAAGGAGTTTGTGAGAGATGAATGTGAAGTGGAAAGAGGAAGGGAGATAAGAGCACAGCAACTTGTCATCCTTTAGTTTGTAGTTTGTGCCTATAGCTTTCTGCCTTCTAAGTGGCGATGCATGTTCAACGCTTGATTCTATTGAACTAAATTTTACTATAGTTTTAATCTCTGTTTTTCGGATTGGCCGGTTCGACCGATGATCGATTGACTATTTGGTCTGGATAATTTTTAAAAATCAGTTTTTAATTGAACCAGTACGAACCGGTCAATTGATCCGTTAAACTGAAACTAATCGAACCGATTGGCCACTGGTTCAATGAATTTTTTAATTTTTAATTTTGCTTTTTTTCTTTAATGTGTTTTTTAATTCTTTAAAAAGTAAAACTTACATTTTCTCCATAAATCTAACAGAAGTATAGAAATTTATATTATTTGCTATATTTTTCTATTTTTTAATATTACTAATATTATATATAATTATTGCGTAATTATGACGTCACACCGATTCGACCGGTGGTCGAACTGGTCGAACCGGTCAAACCAGTAACTAGTAAGACTTTCGGTTCGATATCTAATCCGAGTTTCAAAACCTTGGTTTTAATTTTCTCTCGAGTCATCTTGCAAAAGTTCATATCATTTGGCATAAGACGGAATTATTTCTTATCAATTCTTTTTGTTTCCGTTTTCTATTTTTAACTTTGCCTTAGAATCATCTAAAAGACCAAATTTATGGAAGGAACTTAGATATGATGTTTGTATCCAAACAAGAACTTAAGTGATAAAAAGGATGTAAATACCACAAGAAGAATAAGAAGAGAAGGTGAGCATAAGTTTAAATTATGAACGCCACAAGTTAAAAACTTGATAAGTTCAAATAGTTCAATAAAGAACCCAAAAAAGGAAAATGCCCTCCAAAATATTATTGATGATAATTCTATCTCATACATGCATAAAACTATCTCATACATGCATAAAACGTGCCGTTATATAAAGGAAGGCATAAAACCCTAAAAACTAAGGTTAAAACTAATTATGATTGGTTTTAGAAATATTCAGCTAGCCTAAAATAAACTCAATTCCCTAATTTGCAATTATAAAATAGGAAAATAAATTAAAGATATGCAAAAGAATAAGAAAACAAATAAAAAATGGAATTGGTAAGAAATCCCTCCAAAATAGGAAAAATAAGTCAAATAATCAATGTTGTCTCATAATTCTTGCATTTATGTCAAATTATCAACTTCCGAGAGCCATAACTTTATTTACAGAGCTCCGAATGACCTGATTCTTAATTCTTTGGATAAATAAAATTGTCCTCAATAACTTTGTAGTCTCGATCAACATGGAATTCTATAATCTTCTTTTTTTTATAATAAAACTTTTTCTGCTCTATTTGCTAAATTAAGTTCATTAGACTTGAATTTTAGGATTTACTTAATTCTACAGAGCAACCTACACTTTTAGCCTATGTGTCTTCAATTAGCCCCTCAGAGTTTCATTAATGTTCTTAACTCTTACTCTTATGACTGGACCACAAATAATGCTTAATGGATCATAATTCGATGTCCTACTTTTAATACCTTTTAAATTATCATTATTCCCTCTCTCCTTAAAAGGATCTGTGTTTGAACCATCACTTACATCAAAAGGAGATAAATTAGTAATATTAAAATTAGCATGCACACTGTACTCACCAGGCAGATCTAGCTTATATTCATTATCATTGATCCTTAAAATCACTTGAAAAGGGCCATCTCCCCTTGAATGCAATTTAGATTGCCTTTGAATTGGAAACATCCCCTTGCACATATGTAACCAAAATCAATCACTAGCCTTTACATAACTGATCTTCGCCTTTTATTAGCCAGATTAGCATATTGCTTTGTTCGCCTTTCAATATTTTTTGACTTACTTTCTTATGCATTTGCTTGAAAAAATCTATCTTCTTTTGACCATCTAAATTTACATGCTCAACAATAGGTAAAGGTGATAAATCTAAAGTGTTAGTGGATTAAAACCATACACAATTGTGAAAATTTAGTTACATTATGAACACATCCATCATAAACAAACTCAACATGTGATAAGAACTTTTCCAAAATTTTCAAGTTCTTTTGAATTACAACATGTAATAAAGTAGATAAACCCTTATTAACTATTTATGTTTGCCCATCCTTTTGAGGATGACATGTATTAATAAAAAGCTTTGTTCCTAGTTTATTCTACAAAGTTTTTCAAAAGTAATTTAGAAACTTAGCGTTATGGTCAAAAACAATACTTCTAGGCATGCCATGTAATCTTATCACCTTCTTGAAAAACTAAATAGAATAGGATGCATCGTTAGTTTTATGGCATGGAATGAAATGTGCCATCTTAGAAAACTTATCAACAAACACATATATAAAATCATTACCCCTTTTAGATCTAGGTAAACCTATCATAAAAATCCATAAAAATGTCAAAGGATGTTTATGTATAGGCAATGGAGTATATAATCCATAAAGTTTAATATTAGACTTTACTTTTTTTTTTAACATATAATGAACTTCTTATAAAATCTTTCAATATTATGTTTCATATTAAGGCAAAAGAAATGTTCATGGAATACATCTAAAGTCTTGGTAATACCAAAAAGTTGTATTCAACCTTCTATATGAGCTTATTTAGTAAACAATTCATGTAACAAACTTTTAGGCACATATAATTTGTTTTCTCTAAGTAAAATATGCCTATAGAACTTGCTAAAGTCCAATCTCTCACGTGCATTGAACACGTTAGCAAAATCAGAATCATTAATATACATATCTCTAATGTACTCGAATGCCATGATTTTTGCATTTAAAGTAGAAACTAAAGCATACCTCTTTGACAACACACCAACCATTACATTTTTCCTTACCTATCTTGTTTTTGATCATATAAAGGAACATCTCAATAAACTCAACCCACCTTGCATGATGTTTGTTAGCTTATATTTCCCCTTCAAATGGTTTAAGCTTTCATAATCCATATGAATCATAAACTCCTTAAGCCAAAGGTAGTAACCAAGTCTCCAGTGCTCAAACAAGCACATACATCTCCTTTATCATGGGTGAGATAATTCAATACTGCCCCATTTAGCTTTTCACTAAAGATTGCTCCAACTTCTTGAAGCATCCCATTCAATTTAAAAAGTTTTAGTAAAGTTAGGTAAAGCAAGTAAAAGTGCATTAGTTAATTTATTTTTAATAAAAACAGTGAATTTTCCCATTCACTAACCACTTAAACCCAACATTATTTCTTATTACATCGATTAAAGGTGTGGCTAAGCTACTAAAATCCTTTACAAATATCCTATAAAAACTAGCTAACCCATGAAAGCTCTTAACATCCTTTACACTCTTAGGTTATGGCCACTCCATAACCTTCTCCTCGTCGACCTCTATACCTTTAGCACTAACAATATAACTTAAAAAGGATCAATTGTTAGTGCAAAAGGTACATTTTTAAGGTTAGCATACAATTTAGCTTCTTGTAAAACTTCAAAGACCTACCTCATATGGTCAACATGCTGATCAAGATTTTTGCTATTAACCAAAATATCATCAAAATAAAAAACCACAAATTTTCCAACAAAAGCACATAAAACATGGTCCATAAGTCTCATAAATGTAATAGGTGCATTACTTAAACCAATAGGCATAACTAACCATTCATACAAACTATATTTTGTTTTAAAGGATGTTTTCTACTCATCACCTTCTTTTATAAGAATTTGGTGATATCCATTTTTTAAATCAATCTTAAAAAATACACAAGCACCTTGCTATTCATCAATCAAATAATCTAATCTAGGAATTGTATATATATACTTTACATTAATTTTGTTTATGGCATGACAATCAACACATATACTCTATGTTTTATCCTTCTTAGGTGCTAGTAAGGCTAGAACCACACATGGACTCATGCTTTCTCACATATATCCCTTTGCCATCAATTCCTAAACTTGCCTTTTGTAGCTCCTTTGTCACCTTGAGATTGCTCCTATAAGTAGTTCTATTTAGAATACTAACACCATAATGAAATCAATTTGATGTTTTATTCCCCTAATTAGTGGGAAACCATTAGGCACTTCTTTAAGATATAAATCATCAAATTCTTCCAATAAAGAAAGAAAAAACACTAGGAAAAGAAGACTTGTTACTATTAACATTCAAATAAGTTTCCTTATATATAAGTACATGCATAGTTTGCCTTGAAAAATAAGCTCTTTTGATATCATTCTCTTTTGCATAAAAAACTTAATTTTCTCTCTTTCTTTTCATTTTGCAAACTTTCTTTATTTTTCTCTCTTTTTACCACCCTCCATTTTTTTGAGTTTGCTACCTCACTTTTATTTTCACTCTCTTGCCCTTTTTTCGACTTCTGTAATCTCACTTCATCTTCATAGACTTGTATAGGAGTAAGGGGATAAGGGTAATATGTTTCTTATTCATTACAAAAGAATATATGTTTGTAAACTCATCATGAATTACTCGCTTGTCATATTTCCATAGATAGCCAACAAGATGTGCCCAACATGCATAGATACTACATCATACAATACCTCATTCTTATCACACCCAATAAAGAAAGAAGTTAATACTTGCTTATGCACTTTAACTTCTCCATATTCGTTCAACATTGCAATTTTTAAACTTTAGGATCTTTAAAATTAGGTAAACTCAATTTACCGATCAAATTAATACTAGTAACATTGGTATAATTACTCCGATCAATTATCAAATTACATGCCTTTTCATTGATTTGACATTTAGTATAAAACATATCTTTAAAAGTAGGTAAACTCAATTTACCAATCAAATTAATAATAGTAACATTGGTATAATTACTCCCATCAATTATCAAATTACATACCTTTTCATTGATTCGACATCTAGTATGAAACATATTGGCTCTTAGTTCCTCTTCCTCTTTCATTTGGACACTCAAAGCATACTGTTATGCCCAAAATGTTATAAATAGACCTAGGCTATCCTACTCGCAAGTAAGTGAGATAATTATGGTTGATAACCCAGGCTCATCTCCCACGAAGGTGAAATTGGTCAACTTAAATTAAGGTTGAATTAAAAATAAAAATAAAAACAATGTAGTCCTAGACATTCTATCCCAATTGTTGAGTGAAAGCTTTTAAGGAAAATTATGAAATTAAATTGAACAGTAGACTGAATCAATTGGGAGCAAAGACAAATAGATCAATCGAAGTGGAAAAACTCTTGAGAATTAATTTCACTAATTAATCTCCTATGTATGATTAAGGGAAAATGATTGGATTGTTGTCTTGCTAAAATTAATAGTTAGGTTCTGAATCGATTCGAATAATGAACTAGTCTAACTTTCATATTCAACAAGTTATTATCTGAATTAAAAATGAAAACTTGACTACCTATTACCACTTAAATTAATATATTTCTAGTTCCTAACCTAAGTGTCCATAATTTCTCAATCCGTATTAAACTTCATCTCTCGAATCTTCATTTAACACTAAAAGATGCAAAGTTTGGCCATTGTATTACATCCATTTAGTTCATAAACGATAGCAATAAATAAGACAACGAATCTGTAACCCAATCATGCATATTCAACCAAATAGCTACATCAATTCTCAAGAAAAGATATCAACCCATCACAGATATCACCACATTCATCATCATTAAAGACTTTAATCACATGTTACTATCAACAAAAGTATTAAAGCAATAATAAAATAGTGAGTACCGAACAGATTATCAAAAGAAACAAACAACAGTCGGCTAAAATAATAAGAGTATAAGTCAGTTAATAATAGATAGTAAAATGAAAGAAACAACGCAATAAATGAGAAATATAATAGGCAAACAAATCATCGGATGAAGAGTTATGGAGATCTCCAGTTCCTCTCAAGCTTCCAGCTTTGGGTCTTGCCTTCTGCTTCAGTTTCTTCCCTAGACGAATGTTCACTCAAGTTGAATGGGATTCAACTCCAGCTCTCACTTTCGGCCTCTCCCAAGCTTCCACCTCTCTGCTATTTTGCTCTTTTACCCAACTCAATCTATTTCCTTTCTTTGTTTATCTTCTTTTTCTCTATCTTTTTGCACCTCCTATGTCTGTAGTGTCTCTGTGTGAGTGAACAAATGAAACAGCGAACAAAAGACGATTCCCCTCTCAGCCGCCACCCCTTTTCCCTTTATAGACTGTTCCTAAGATTAGAATTGTGTGCCTTAACGTCGTGAGCTGCCATGTATTAAAGCCAAAATTAATTTTAAAACTTCTCACGGGTGTGTTGTGATTCCCTTGTCACTGTTGGATCGAAAACAAAAGCATACTAGATTTGTAGCACCCTATTCTCACAAGACACGTACCTGACATCCATGGGGATATCCGAGTACATACCCTGCAAGGGTGGCATGCTAGAACGATCATTCAGTCAAAATTCATTACAAAACTTTTATTTCTTTAAAACAAGGTACACGTAAACGAAAATCACTAATCAAATCGGGCCCATGTCATTTAAAAACATTTCCATTTACAAGTTACAATTACTACAACATTAGTATTCAACAATAACTTGGGCC
>JAOSBL010000009.1:8634556-8649427 GCA_027568915.1 Erythroxylum roraimae
ATGGAGGAACAAGCCAATGCCATATTATGAGAAAATGCTTACATTGTATGGGCAAGATAGGGCAACAGGTGAATATGTAGAAACTACAGCAGAAGTGAGACAAAGAAGAGAAACAATTGATACTCCTGATCTTGAAACCATAGATGACATTGACTTCTTAGTTTCTAACAATGAAGTGACTTTGCATAACTTTAATGTGAATAATGCTGAAGTGGTGGAGAATTCTCTAGGGGAACAATCTCAAGCACCTACTCTTCTCAAGCACCTACTCAAGGTGCCACTAAAGGTGAAGCATCATCCAGGAAAAGAAAAGGGAAATCAAAAAATGACGATGTGGGAATGGACTTATTTGTTAAATCTATAGAAAAACTGGTTGAAAGTTTTGCAAAGTCCAATGCAAAAGTTATCAAGAGTGGTCAACCAACTTGTCCTATGTCAGACAATGAAGTTTGGGCTCTTTTGGAAGGATTGAAGATTAATACAAACACATCACTTAAAGCTTACTACTTTCTCATTCGAGATGATGCTCAAAGGGCCATAATTGGATGTCCTCCAAATAAGTGGAAGCAAATGTTGACCTATGTTATATCTCTCAATAATCAATGAACTTATTTTTTTTTGGAACTTTTTTTAATCCATTTATTAAAGAAATTGTAAGTTGCTTGTCCAACTGAAGTGACCTTCAGTTTAGAGATCATAATGCTCTCCCATTTCTTATTTGAACTGACATTTTTTTTCATCCAGAAAATTGCTCTTTTGTGTTATTTCAAGTTTTCATGCATGAATAAATGCCTAACGAAGAGTACAGTGCGATAAGAGTTAATGAAAAAGAACAGTTAAGTTGATTGCTTATATAGAAAAATGACAAAACTATATTCTGAGCATCCTACAATTTGAAATGCTTTGAGGTTATTAAAATAATTTCACGACAACTATGCATATTTTATTACAAGGGTAATTTTAGAAAAAAAAATATTACAAGTCATTCCATTCCATTCATTTTTAGTATCATTTCCAAACAATGGTCAAAGGAGTCCGTCTCTTATTTTATTTAAACTTCCAAACAATGGAGTGACCCATTTCATTCTATTTCATTCTACTCCATTCTATTCCGTTTCATTAATTGTCATTCCGTTCCATTCCATTCCATCCTAAACTCCCAAACATACCCTAAGAATAAGAATAAGAATGATAAAAATAATAATAATAATAATAATCAAAATCCGAACTTGAATCGTGCCTCGACTACCAAATTCAATCCCAGTAATAAAAAGTTCTTTGAGGGTGCTGGTTCTTCTGATTTTTGTCACCTAGATCAGAACTGTCATGGGTCGTTCTCGAGCAGTATCTCGCTCTACCGATGACGACCCTAATCTCAGGTACTTACAGCTTCTTCTTTTTTCCCCCCTCTTTGTGCTGTCTTCAATTGCATCTATGTGATGCTTTTTGCTTCAGTAGATCGAAGAGAAAAAGAACGGCAACAAATCCTGACAACACAGATACTGCACCTAATGCCGGTATGCTCGACATAATCCTGTGTAGATTGAGATTTTCAGGCATATGAGTGCACGCAGTTTACTCTGTATCTCCTCTAATGCAGTGTGTCAAGATTCGAGCGAAGGGAAAGGGGCATTATATCACTGCAATTGTTGCCATAAAGATATCTCTGGAATGGTTCGAATTAAATGTGCGCTGTGTCCTGATTTTGACCTTTGCGTGGAGTGCTTCTCTATTGGAGCTGAACTATCCCCACACAAATGCAATCATCCATACAGAGTCATGGTTAGTAACCTTGTTATAAAAGTTATCCTTTTTAGCTCTTGCCCCGCTACTGTGATAGGAGCATTTGGAATTTATAATCAATACGACTTTTTAGTTGAAATCCATATATCTAAGAGTGGTATCATTGTCTACAAGATGGATTATGTTATACATGTTCAAAGTAGGGACAATCGCACTCCAGAGTGTTATACTATCTTTGATGCCTCTAGGAATGCATTTGAATTCCTGCATAATATAACCTGGTTACTATCGTATATTTTTGGTCAATTCAACTTGTTTCCTCATTTCCCATTTTCTCAGGTTCCTCAGCAATGTAATTAAATTTTTGGATAAGCAAGAGGGATTGCCTTACTATGTCTATGAATTTCATCATTGTTTCAACAGGATAATTTGTCATTTCCCCTCATTTGTCCAGAATGGAATGCAGATGAAGAGATATTACTTCTAGAGGTGTTCATGATCTCAGATATCATTTTAATATTTCTTGGTGTTTACTCATTTCTGATGCCATTGCTGCATAGTTTCCTAGTTTATCTGAATATTGTTGAATCTGATTGTAGGGCATAGAAATGTATGGATTTGGAAATTGGACTGAAGTTGCAGAGCATGTTGGAACAATGAAGAAATCACAATGTATTGATCACTATAATGCTGTGTATATGAATTCCCCATTCTTTCCTCTCCCGGTAAGTTGAATAGTGTAATAAGGATGATGGTTTCAATTGCAATATTAATCTCTCTTTGTACTCCATGGGTTTTCTGTTTAGCTAACTGCTGTTTGGCGTCTTGGCATCAAGCCAAGCATTGTATGATGGTGATTTTTTTTAATATTTCTATTGGTTTTATTCTTCAAGGATATGTCTCATGTAAGGGGCAAAAGCAGAGAGGAACTTCTTGAAATGGCTAAAAGCCATTGCACAATCAAGAAAGGTTAGATTAGATTTCAATTTTATAGTTTCCTAGGTGCTTCTATATCCGAAAGGCAAAATTAGACAGTTTCTAGCGATATTTGTATTCCAATTGGATGTTTAGTGTTTTCATACCAAAATGCTCTTTTAGCTAATTTATGGGTTGTATGTATGAGTCTGGATACTATACCATGTCACTACAACTTCTCATTCTACTTTTGAAGTAAAACACAAAAATTTTTGTTCCCTGCTGCCTCTGTTTTACATCTTAAACTATAAAAAATCACATAAAGCATAGGGTGGTCTGCTTCTATTTTGGGACCCATTTGTCATGTTCTTGTAATTTGACTGGTCATTTAAGTAATCTATTTAATCTTCATGTGATAAAGAATACTGACTGAGACTTACATACAACCCTAGAGGTCCCTGCATCCAGAGAGCTTATGCTAAAAGAAGAATCTACCTTTGCAGCAAGGGTCAAGTATGACTATTCATCATGGTCTCCTTTTAATGTTCTGTCAAAGATTCGTCCTGACTTCTGATCCTTGTGGACATTCTTTACCAGAAATGAAGTTCCAAGAAAAGAGGAATCGGCTCAAGAATCTTCATCTATCTCAAACATAGGTGAAGCAAAATGGACAATCCTGGCATATAATTATTGTTGACATTATTCTGTACAGCAGAACTAGGGGGTCACTGCAAGCTTTAGCAATTTTCTTTGTGATATCTGAAGTTGGCTCAGTTACTCGATTAAGCAACAATGTCACACTCGCAGGTCCAGTTAAGGTGACCGCCAACTTAGCCCAGGCTAATGATGCTGTCAAAGTGGAGGGTATAGTTTCATCTGTGTAAATTTCCAGAATATTTCAATGTAGGAGCGATGCATAAAATATTAATTTATAGATGAGATTGATATATACTGTTAAATCTTGCTTCCAAAACTAGTAGTTATGTGGGAGTTATATTTATTTTATTTTATTAAGGTTGCGTTGGGAAATAAACCTGATTATTTTTTGACAGATATGCATTTGTTGATTCGCGGCTTCATCTGTATTTTTATCAAGGAATGCTTACTCTTATGTTTTATCTAATGTAAACAGAAGGCCAGGCAGACAGGAGCACTGGAGAGAAAAAACCTAGAGTTTCTGGAGAAGGACCTTCCATGACCGAGTTAAACGGCTTTAATTTCAAGAGACAAGAATTTGAGGTTGAATACGACAATGATGCTGAACAGTTACTTGCTGATATGGAGTTCAAGGATTCTGACAGTGATGCAGAGCGTGAACTAAAACTACGAGTTCTACGTATTTACTCAAAGAGGTACACTTGAAATCAGATGAACGGACATATATTTGATGTTTCAATATGCTTAGCTTCTTCTCACGATGATAATGAGTTATAATGATCCCGAAAAAGTACAACCTAGTGTTGAACAGTTGCTACTTGCGCTATAGGAAATATCCCTATTTCAACCAAGACACTAAGCCAGAGCTAGTTGCTCTTGTTCAGTGAGTTTTTCTTGAAAGTAGATCCACTGATTGATGTTATGATGCCGTGAGTTCTCATGTTATGTTCTTGTGTGTAAAGTCAGCTGTTAACTGTTTTAGCTTGAAAGTCTAAAAGGAAGCACTAGATGCGATTTTAGGACACAGTTTATTTCGTTATAATTAACTCAGCCGTTAACCGTTTTAGGTTGAAAGTCTAAAAGGAAGTACTAGATGTGGTTTTAGGACAGTTTATTTAGTTATATTTACAACAAGAGCTGATTTTTTTTCGTGTCAACTATGTCCCTAATCGATGATAACTTGTTGACAGGTTAGATGAGAGGAAGCGCAGAAAAGATTTCATATTGGAAAGGAATTTACTTTACTCTGATCCATTTGAGAAGGATCTTTCAGCTGAGGAGAAGGAAATATATCAGCGTTACAAGGTCTTTATGAGGTTTCACTCTAAAGAAGATCATGAAGAGTTAATGAAGAGTGTTATTGAGGAACTTCGCATTGCCAAAAGGATTAAAGATCTTCAGGTTTGACACCTGCTTGATCCTAAGCATCTGTTTTTAATACATAACCTTAGAACTTGGGGAATTGTGACCACACAGCAAGAATAACGTTTAGTTTTTCAAAAATGTTTTTCCTCCTCCCTTTGTAGCCTGGATTGGGAAATGTCACTTTGACTGCTTTAACAAATTGAACTTTCCACCTTTGATTTAGTTTGATGTTGAGAAAGGTGATTATGTTTGGTGGTTGATGATCACTTTTCTGGATTGAGTTCATTGAAATTTAACAAAAGTAATTTTACAGGACGCTAGAGCTGCTGGGTGTCAAACAGCTGCAGAAGCAAATAAATTTATTGAGCAGAAGAGGAAGAAGGAAACCGAAGAAAGCCCTCCTGGTGGTAAAGTTCTGCAGAGACCAATTCTCCTGAAGGGGGAAGCTGATTGCAGTCCTCATGGAATTGTCAGGTGGCCAACTGATTTAAATTCTTTGGGCCTTGAGTCATCTTCAGCTTCTGCAAATCAAGCTCTCTTTAACCCCATAGAGGTTTGGGATATTAGTGGATTTCCAGGGGCGGACTTGCTCTCTGAATCTGTAAGATGCTCTTTCAGTTTTTTTTTTTCCAACTTTTATTCTCTTAATGTTTGTCAGATCATCGGATCTTTTATCTTTTTCTCAATGCTGTGCAGGAGAAACAATTATGCATAGAGATAAGAATACTTCCTTCACATTATCTCAACATGCTTGAGACTATGTCAGTAGAGGTCATGAAGGGCAGCGTTACAAAGAAGTCTGATGCTCATAGCCTTTTTAGGGTGGAACCGAGCAAACTGGACAGGATGTACGATATGCTGCTGAAGAAGGGTCTTGCTCGAACATGATATTCGGTATCCAGTCGTTTATGCAACCTTTTTGAAAGCTAAGATCGTCACGTTTCTGCAATTTGTAAATAGCTTTAAGATTGGCACCATTCTACGAGTAATTTATGTCTGATCATAGGCAATAATTAGAGTGATTCGGCTGACCTCAACTTTACTGAAAATAAAGTGCAGAAACTAGATTTTCCAAGCTCTTCCAAGCATACATACAGGGCAAAGTGATGAGCATACTTGAGGACAAGAATTGTAGGCCTAAGTAGATTTTGATTAATGCAACTGAAACACTTTGCTAAAATTTCTTCAGCTTTCGTTTGAGCCTTGTTCTTAAACCTCCTGGAACTGGAAGATCAAACAATAAAAAACATAACCCTGAAAAACATAACCCTGATTTTTTGCATGCATTGAAGCCCACTTCTGGTGATAACATGGTCTGTCAGAAATGCTATTCTTCTAAACAAATAGAAAGAATAAATACTTCTTAGATGGCCCCTAAATCCTCTTCAACTTTGTAATGAAGAAACTAGTCAGGATCTGTACAAATAATAAGAATGATCATATCTAATGAAAGCTACCTCTCTCTTCGCTTCCTCCCCATCTCCTCCTCATTCATTAAACTTCACCTCCTTTTCGGTGAAATCTAAAGACGTGCTTGTATGAAGTGGTTAGTAGCTTCAAAAAATTCATCCTTAATTTCTCCCCCAACTTCTACATGCTATATAACATCACACCCTACTCTCTCTCTCTACTCCACCCCAAAATCCCACAGGTGTATCATATCACCTGAAGACACTGCCACGTGTCTCTCGTCCGCCACAAGTGCGTTGACATCACCCACTCTCTCCTGGAAAGTATACAAATGCTCTCCTCTCTCCTCTATCTCCCATACCATTATAACACCCCCGGCGCACATTAGCGAATACCCTCCATTTATGCACCCCATGACTCTATGTGCCCTCACGTTAAACGCCCTCATGTTAAACCTACACACTTCCTCCCGTGTCCCCACCCTGCGCACGCTAGCCACAGCTCTGTTATTCACAATTACGTACGCCTCATTCCACACATCAAACGAGCTCACTATTGCCGGTCTCCTAAACTCTTCTTCGTCTAATATCACCCCCTGGTTCCTCAGATCGAATACTATGTTCCTTGAACTTGTACACGCCACCGCCGATTCCTGACTCGTTACTCTAACTCGCCCAACAGAATCAGTCAACTCCGTTAGTAAGTGCCATCCCATCACTGCTTCTGGGTCAGTCAACGTTCCTCCAACAAACGTCAACTCTTCGGTGTTTCCGTCCCATATGTGAAAAGCTCGGCCCGGTACCCCGGCGTATAGTCCCACCCACCACCGCCCACATCCGGTGAAGTCAACTAACACGCCGTCGTTGACCACGTTTCCGAAGTAGACCCTCCTTGGTTGAGCGTTGCCGTCCAAGGCTGCCACGTGGATGTCTCCGTCCAGGCTTGCGAACACCAACTTCGTATCGTTGATGACAATGCCTGAAACAGCACGCGAAAAACGGCCTAATTGATCGCGGTGTTGCGGGTGGAGAGTTCGCGCGTGTAGACGCGTGCTGAGATGGAAAAGCCGTACGGCGCCATCGGCGAACCCACAGGCGAGATAGTGGTCGGAGAGAGCGAGGCAGCGGCAGATTAGAGCGTCAGGGTCGTTGGAGCCAGAGGGATCAAAATGGAGGATGAAATGGGTCGACCTCCGAGTTCGGAAGTTCCGGGCAGTCCGATGGCGGAAGATGTACTCGTCGCGCCACGTGTCTTGGAGGAGATGGGTTCGACGCCAGATAAGGTGGGTGAGACGTTGCCAGAGAAGATCTGAGCGTGAGACGGCGCGCCACGTGGAACATACCTGAAGAGATGAATATAAGACATATACTTAGCGAGATTGAGGGGAGAAAACATGGGCATGCTTATTATAAAACAATTTCCCTGAAAAAAGGGAGGAGCTATGGAGCAGAAAACGGTTGCAGGGTAGGGTCAGGAAGAAGAGAAGTCGAAGATATTTTATGATCATTTAAAAAAGCAGTGAGAGGAAGGGGCATGGCATGCGTTATTGCTTCCCATATGTCAGTGTCTGTATATAGATAAAAATAAAAGAGTAGAATGGACTTGTCTTGTAGCTCAGCCTACAATCCTGCCCATTAGCAGGGAGACCGTCAACCATTTGTCAACACATTGATATAAAATAGTATTTCTATTGGTTTCTTTCCGCATGTTCTCTAGCTTCGGCAGCGTCACTTCACAGCCACCAGCTTTTAGTACAAAGCATGATTCAGGGTGAGCTCAGACTCAGAGCCTCAGTCACAGTCTCGGTCGCAGATAGGGTTTCGAAAACGAACTGCTCTTGCGGAAAAAGACAAACCATAACAGCTAGCTAGCTGTGCTCCATACACAATTTTTGTTTCATATGACAAGCAGTCTAACGTTTCAATAAGCGTGATTTCCCATATTTTCTCTTTCATTTCCAAGAAAAAGAAAAGAAAAGCCTTGCCTTTCTCTCTACCCAGTTATACGTAACGTATCCTCCTTTTTTTCGTTAAAAATAAAAAATATTTACAAGTGTGGAATATCAATAGTTAAAGACCTGACCTGCAAACAGAAATTTTATCTGGCAAATCACAAACGAATATACGTTTCCAAGTGGAAAAAGAGATGTTAGAAAACTTCCATACAGCATAAAACATAGCATTGGAGATATGAAAAAAACATGCAGATAAGAAGAAAACAGGTGACCGACTGTGCAGGGGCGTTCTGAAGGAAAGGAGAAAACCTTACCTCTCAAGTGACTAGTAAGTAGGAGATACCCATGTGCGTTTTTGGCAATTGTACATAATACTGGCTTTGACTGAGAGCATTCAACTACTACTTTAGCAATTAATGCCCAGTAGAACGTTACCACTCAATTCTACATGCACTTGTATATCTATTATAAACTCACAATTATTATCTCCCAGTACATTGTTTATCCGACAAAACACTTCTCACTACACTTTTGCTCCTTAATTTGCTAGCAAAACATTTGCATTGACTTGATAAAGAAAAGTCTAACTTAACTGTGGTCAGATATGACGCTGTTACCCATATAATTAAAGATCAAGATGCCCTGAGACTGGTCGTGTACAAAAGAGTAAAGGCAAGAACTCCGAAAAATATGTTCTCAGCTACATATATAGAAATGGTCAGGCCGCGAAGGTAAAGTGATAAGGATCTGAACCTTTCTCCTTAAATCATGCCTTACAGCTCCTACCAACCGCAGCTAAGTTGAAAGTGATGTCTCTATCTACATGCATTTTTAGTTAGAAAGGAAATAGTTGTCTCCAATACGTAGATTTGGTCCAGGACGGTCTGATGAGAAAGTTCAGTCAAAGAAAAAGAAGGTGGGAGGGGATTTGTCTAAAGCTTGGACAGGATCTTACCAAGTATGGAAAGCGAGAATTCGAAACCTGAAAAAGACCATTTTAGGCTAGCTCAAGAGGGTCCAGAAACTTGACATTTTTGCTATGGTGATGAAAAAGTGAAGGGATGTACATATTGACAAAAACCAAAGTACGCCATTCGACAGTGACGTAAAACGGGTTAGAACGGGACCGATCAAAAGAAAAGGCGACTTTTTTTATCCTTGGATGCGAATGCAGTTGTTTATAGTTTATGAACACCAGAGTCATTACGCTTGACCAGTTCCCCTTGCAACCAATTTTTAAAATCAAACAAGGGTTCTAAATTTCCACACTATATATATTTTCATGTTATTAAAATCATTATAATCCTACCTGTAAGGTTCAAAACAACACTTTGACTAGACTTGTCCGCTCTTGGAATCGTTATCTACTGGATGCTGATAGATACGTCTTTATTTCCGTTTGGTTCCCTATTTCTCTGCCTAACAATTTCACACACAAGTATCGTCGGACCTCCATCTCCAACAAACAAAATCTAAATGACTTCGGGTGATATAAACTCATTTTCTCACGACCATGTCATGGCTTCTGGCTTGCATTATCAAAGAGCAACTACGTACCTGAAATAGATTCACAAGTGCTTGAGCAGCAGCGAGGCGACCGGCGATCCTGGCAGCTTGAATGGCTACTTGAGCAGCCAGAGATTCCACAAAAAGCTCAGGCCACACCTCGTTAATGGCTGCACGTGGTCGAGTCCTAGATGGTCCAGCTTCATAGTCACCAGCTCTTCTACCACTATATTCACTGCTGCTGAAGGTTTCACGGCCATCACCACCGCTATTGCTAGAAGAAGAAGATGAGGAAGAAGAAGACATTAAACAAATAATACAAATATATAAAAGAAGTGAAGCTGTCAAAGAAATAAAAGAAGAAAGAACGGGATATGGGCAGCAGCAAAGAACCGAGGACAAAAAGGCGTAGATAAAGACACAAAGTTAGGGTCCCAGGAGAGGGTTTTGGGAATCTACAAGAATATAAATATTACGCTTAGATGGAAAACAAAATATGTATTATGATGTATGTCCATAAAGAACAGTACATATACATGTGCCTAAATACATACATGGATAAACAAACGCGACGTTGGATGTATTTATTAATAAGGTGGGGTTGTTCCCGCCCTGCAAAGACGGCGGACTGATGGTCTTTACGTTTTGCCAAGGTGTTTTCAGGTGCTTTCCTACAAGTACACGAGCCTTTAGACGAACTTTCTTTTCTGTAACTCCGTTTATAGTAATTATGAGATTTGGAAATGGGTCTTGTTTTATCGTAAAATAGTGAGAAAACCAAAATGAAATTTTCGCCGCGGTACATGATTCCAAGCTAGCCAGTAGCTAGTCGCTAGTTGCTAGTTGCTTGTTGCAGTTACCAGTAGGAACTGCACTGCAAGGGGTGCCCTCAAAAGTGAAAAGGTCTTAGTCAGACCTGAGTGATGGGGCTGAGAGGAAGCTCACTGGGAGCTACACTACTTGCAGGTAAAGTAGTACAGGTTTTAATGCCCAGGTTATGCTTTATTTCGATTAGGTGATCACATAAGCAGATAACCTGGAAACTAGACCACAGCTAAGCTCATGAGTCGTGATCAGGGATGCAGGACGATTTCATTGATTCCATTTCTTACTCTGAAGTCTGAAACCGAATGCCACTTTACATAGGCTACTAGAGTCGAGCGCTAAGACAACATTTATTACTACTACATTTTAGTTCTACGTGAGAATATCTCGTTCCAAAACTTTATGCTTGTCTGCATGCTAGCCTAGTGTCGATTAGCGTTTGTTGTTACGAATGTAAATGATAAAATTAGGATTTTTAAAATGCATATCATATTCAAAAATAAATGAATTTAGAAGTTGATTAGGTTCATGACTACTGAAAAGTAAATTAATTAACAAATTTAGAAAAAGGAAAAATCAAGTACCAGTAATCCTGCTTGCTGCCTCAACCTCAAGCTAGAGGAGAAGGCAATAAGGAGATATGAATGACCACATAGCTAAAGTTCATAATGATGAATATCTGTGGGTTTTAGGCGTAAACTTAGATCGTACGACATCAAAGCGTGAAAAATGTTGTCCCTCGTGTCTTTGATCCAGGGATCAGTACATATGATCTGTGATGATTAACTACTATTTGCTATTTCCAATTTGTATTTGTAGCATCCATAATCTATTGCCAAAGGTGGCGTATAAGCGACGGATACGTAAGAATTATTCCTTGTCAGCAGGACCTTGATCTTTAGTTCGTGAGGTCTCCACAATTTGAGCCTGAGGCTTTATCGATTTGGCAAAATCATTTCTGGTAAGACATGTTTTTAGTCTTTTAGGAATAAAATAGGAGGGCCATGTCTTTTTATATTTTTATTGCTTTTCATAATTTAATGATTGCAAAATATAAATGATTAACATTCTTACAAGTGTGCATATCAAGATGAAGACTTTAAGTCAACTTAGTGATTAATGTTTGAATTTTATAAGATAACGTGGAAAATCTTCTAATGATTGGAGTCACCCAAATGAGTTTAAGTTGGACGTTGAGTTTCAAAGCTATAATTCTGTTTGAGAAGAGAAGATTAATGTTTACAAGTTTCAATAAAGTTGCTAGGCTTACGAAGCATTGGATAAGTTATCACCATCCAATGAGATAGTCTATCCAAGGCATATATGCCGGATACCTAAGAATGTAGGAATACTAATCTAAAGAGATGTGGGATGTCTTTAGTATATGTAATGTTAGTGTTGTTGGTTTAACATCGCCATATAGTTGAGTGAACTCTTGCAAAACAATTAATCATCATAAAAACCGTAAAGAATGCACAGACCACTTCCTTATTAAATGTTTCAAATCTAACAATTCTAATCAAGAATTTACTATATCAGCCCGTGGTACTAGAAGATTTATCATTGATTAGCAAGTCAATGGCTTAAGTCACACCCTAATAGCTCAGCAGTAGAACGATCGTCGCTTAATTGACTGGTCGTATGTTCCATTCCTACTTAGGGTTTTTTGAATTCAAGAATGAATTTGAAATGAAAGGGAAAACGTACGGCTGGACGACTTTGCTTATTCCGGTTTGTTCCTTATTCGCCCTTTATAATAAAATAGAATATCAGGTTCTATGACTGAGGAGGTCTTTTCTCTGGCTCTATATGGGTAAAAGAAGATCGAAAGCCGTTGAATAATTTCACTTCCCTTTCAAAAGTAGCTTATGTGTTCCCAGGAAAAAAAAAAAGAAATGGCTACTCTATTCGATAGATCAAAAACAATCGAAAAATGCCAACACAAAAGTAGGTCATAGTTCATCTTTTTATTTTTATTAGTACAAATGAAGTTCTAACTTATAATTTTAATGATAATAAAATATGTTACTACTAATATTTTTATCTTTAGTGATATTAGTAAGTTAATATATGAAATATCAAGTTCAACAGAAGAGTAAATTAAGCAAAAGACCTAATTGAAACAATTGAGCAATCAAAAGATGAAGAAAATGACAAAGCATAGCACATATGCAATTCAAGTGAAGAACTACAAATTCAAATGAATTAAACACATTAAATTCAAGTAAATCATTATAATTCTTTTTTGTAACTTTATCTTGATCATTTCAATAGATAAGAGACTCCATCATTGCATGATCATTTACACTTAGGCATATTACATATACTTTGACATAACCAAAAGAAAATTTAAGAAGGTTTTAAAGAAAATCCTTTTAATGCATTAAAATACTTTTGAAATAGTTTTAGATCAAGTTGTGTCAAACGATGTATTTTGATCTTTGAAAGAATTTTAAAAGATTTTTAAAACTTGTTTTAAGAAGTTCTATTAACCGACATAGGAATTTAAGTGACCAATATTAGGCTTTTAGATTGACTAATCGAATAGTACAGTAGTGCAATTAAGCAAATATGTACAATAAGTTTGCGACTATATTGTTCGACCAATATGCCAAAGTGGTTAACTAATAATGCTATTACTAGTCATTGTAATGACTATTTCTATTTTTAACAACTATTTTAGGTTTTTATAAATATAAGTAGACCACATATGAATTATGAAAATAATGTTGGGTATACTAAAGAGTTTCTAATACGTTTAAGAGGTTAAAGAGTGTATGTTTATATGACATAACATATATTGAGCTTTTATTTGTCAATCAGCAAGAGAGAGATGTATTGCGTTGTATAGTTGAGTAATTGTTACAATTTGAAAATTTTATTAGGATACAATTTTGTAAAGGTTCCTTTTGATCTTAAACAAGATTTTTATAGGATTACTCTTCGCTTATGATAAAGCAAAATGTTTGTAAAGGTTTCCCTTCACCTATGACAAAGAAGATGATATATGGAGGGTTTATCTCAATCATTTGAAGCAAGAATATAGTGAACTCCCAAGTGGAGTTTGGGGAGTGAATATATGCTAATGGTTATTTGAATTAACTACTATAATCATTTTTGTCTCTCTTTCTTTACTATATTTTGTTATTGTTGTGTTTGCTTATGATTATTTTGTATGAAATTCTCATAATCATTTATTAGCATAAACAATTCATGTATTAGTTATAGTGAACTCCCAAGTGGAGTTTGGGGAGTGAATATAAGCTAATGGTTATTTGAATGAACACTATAATCATTTTTTTTCTCTCTTTCTTTACTATCTTTGGTATTGTTGTGTTTGCTTATGATTATTTTGTATGAAATTGTCATAATAATTTATTAGCACAAACAAATCATGTATTAGTTTAGAAATAGAGTGAAAAAAATAAGACACATAATTTACCCTACTCTAGTGTGCCATATGGGGAGTAATAATTGGAATTAGACTAGGTCTCATTTATTACATATAAATCTCTAACAAAATTTCGTATAAAAATGATTTTAGCACAATTTGATTCTCTTTTAAGTTAAGATAGCCAAAATAAAGGTAGACCCCCTTTATTTGATAGTAACAATTGCATCTATTGGAAAACAAAGATGAAACAATTTCTTATAGCTAAAACAATAGATTCTCTTTTAAGTTAAGATAGCTAAAAATAAAGGTAGCCCCCCTTTATTTGATAGTAACAATTGCATCTATTGGAAAACAAAGATGAAACAATTTCTTATAGCTAAAACAATTGATCTTTGAAGAATTAAAAAGAATAGTTCTTATATTCTAATACAATAGTTATATATAAAGTGGAGACTTAGGTACTAAAGGATATAAGTGAGTGGAATGATAATGGTAAAAGACTCATTGTATTGAGTAAAAAGTGTTGACTTCTTTTTGTGCCCCAGATAGAAATGAATTAAATTGAGTGTCTATATGTGAAATTCTCCATATGATAAGACATATACTTGAAATCACACTTGAGAGCATAACTCAAGTAAAGTTATATAATGAGCTTATGAGTGCATCAATATTGGCTATTTCACAAGCGAAAATCAATATATTTCTAATATGTATACCAATTTTATTTATATTATTAATACTTTTAAAGCCTTCGTAGGATTATACTAATCTTGAATAAGCTAGAATGTTTTTAGTCCTTTACTCAAAGTTTAGGAGACAAAGGTAACAACCATACAAGAATCCAAAAATTTGAGCCCCTTGTCATTAGAATAGCTAATTAGGTTACTCTTTACTTATAAAAATACAAATAAATTAATTACATGAAGAGGAAATAGCTCTAACAAGAAGAGAAATGGTGTTTTAAGTATTTAAAGATTAGAAAGTTGATGATGAGGAGACCTCCACAAGTAAGATTGAAAAGGATGATATAAAGCTTTTCAAAAAGAAAATTGAGAAGTTCTTAAAGAAGAAGACAAACAATTGAAATAAAAAGAAAGGACTT
>JAOSBL010000009.1:8650283-8661876 GCA_027568915.1 Erythroxylum roraimae
AGAGCTAGATGAACCAGTGGAAAGACAAGATAAGACCAATTTTGTAGAAGACCAAGAGAAAAAGAAAAAGGATGAAGACAAGAATAAGGACCCTCCATACATTCCTCCTCCGCCTTATCCACCTAAAATACCATTTTCACAAAGACTTCAAAAGAACGAATTGGATGCACCATTCGCAAAGCTTGTAGAAAAGCTAAAGAAATGGAAATTTTACTTTTCTTTTGTAGAAATATTGAAGTGTAGGCCTAAGTACACAAAGTTCCTTAAAGACATATTATCTACCAAGCAGACTTGGGATGATAATCAAACGTTAGCCATGACGGAAACCTCTAGCTCCTTAATTACTAACCATATACTCTCATAGTTGATAGATCCAAAGAGCTTTACAATACCCTGTGTAGTTAGTAATTTAAAGATTTCAAAATGTTTATCTAAATCAATCACAAGTATAAACCTTATGTCTTTGTCGACTTTTATAAATTAGGGGTAAGAGATATGAAACGAACATCTATGCATATTCAGTTGGCAGATCAGTTGATAAAGAAACCGTTTTGTGTGGTAGAGGATGTACACGTAAAAGTCCTATGGGATTTGTCATGCTAAACTTTAAAAGGATAAAAGATCTCTGCTAATTCTTGGTATATCATTTTTTACCACGGGAAAAGCTTTGCTAGATGTCAATGAAGACAACCTCATCCTTCGGATTGGAGATGAACAAGTGAAAGTCAACATGAATAAGGTATTAAATAATTTAAAGGAGGATAGCTCATTCATAAGAATTGATGAATTCAAATCCTTGAAGAATTAAGAGAATGAAGAACAGAGGATACAGGACATAGAGGTTGAAGAAGAAACGAAGTCTCTATTCTTGAAGTGAAAGAAGAAGAGGAGACGGTGGTGAATGAGGAAAAATAAGAGCAACTCACCCTTTTACAGGACAATCTGCAAGATTCGATAGAAGATTCAGTGGGTTTTATTATTCTCTATTTTGTTGATAGTTTGTTAGAAAAATGGACATTACTGAACTTAACTAGTTTCCTTAATTTTATCAATATTGTGTTGGATGGAAAACAAAAGCATACTAGATTTGGCTAAATGGTAGATTTCAAAAAAAAATTCTGAAATCAAAATGCAGCGGAAACATAATAACCAAATCAACATGTTTATTCCATACATGATACGACATTAGAAAAATAAATAGCATAAGAACAAGATAGAAATTATACTGACTCCTTTGCTACAACTTTAACTCCTTGCTATTGTATCCTCTTGTCTTTGTTGTATCCTCAACCAATCCGATCTACCACCGGTTCTCCTTGGACAACTTGGTTAACAAGATCCTTTAGTGGAAAAGGAGAAGAAATATTAAAGAGGTTTTCCTTAATTGAAAGAAGCCAAAAATGAGACTCTTCTCATTACCAATTTCGACAAAGGAAGAAGGAGGGGCGACTTTTGAACCACTTCTTTCTCTTAATCAAAATGAAAGAGAGAGCCATAAATGAAACATTCACACTTGTTTAATATGGCTAGATGAAAAGACAAAAAAAAAATGATACTCTCATTTCGGTTGCAAGATGAAAGAAGGGAGAGAGAGCAACAAATGCACTTACTCCATCTTTAATTAAAAGAATGCTAAAAGGTTGATAAGTTTTTCTACATGCCAACATTAAATGACAACTATTAAACCCTTTAATGATAAGACCATTAAACCATTTAATGAGGACACCATTAAACCATTTAATGATGATGAAGCATGATAAAAACCCATATGAAATTTTGCAATTCAATGCTAAATATGCTGCCCATTTAGCTATAAAACCGAAAACTACACCATTGTAGTTTCAGTTTTTGCCCTCCTTTTTTGTCTTTACAAATCTTGTTGTAATTTAATTAATCTACTTAATTAAATCAAACCAAAATCCAGCCCAATATTAAATGTTTACTTTGGGCTTCTAATTAACACTTAATTAGAGTAAGCCTATCATTTAATCATAGGCTTAAAACCCAATTTAATTAACTCTTAATTAAATTGTTCCGGTATTATTATTTTGAATCTAATTCGCTCCTTTCTTCTTTCTTATTTCTGGTAACCTCTATTTATTTTTCTTACTTTTCTTGATAACCTTCCTAGAAGCCAAGTGGGGAATCTAATTGGACTTATATAATTTAAGCTCCAATAAGCCCAAAATTAATTTAATCTCATTAGAATTAATTCCACCTTATTAACCAAATGTCATTCCACTAAAGACAATTAGTTGAACTCTTGAATTACTAAATATTATGAGAACACATGTTTCAAATAAGATGTCCAATTGCAAACTCTATTATGAATCATATTATAGCCATCCGCATAATAAAGGGTAAAATTATCGTTTTGCTCTTAATTGGTTTTTCCTTCTAGATCTCCCACTTTACTCTATATGGTGATTAACAAACAAGATCTCATCTTGGTGTTAAGACTTGATGGGTAGCTAGTCCATCAAACTACTGATGCCAGTTTAATCAAATCTCCAAAAAACATCTAGAAGTGATGATATCACTATAAACTCTATATTTGAGTGAATGTTCCCTATTACATGTTTCAATTAATAATTCCAACATGCAGACACTAAATTGATACTCTATAAAAATCCATTATGATCATATCAAGAATTATAATGAAACACAAATGAGTTCACCACTCATCAAGATTGTGGTTCGAAATAAAAGAATGTTAAAATGTATGTTTTAAGATTAAAGAAATGGCCTTCTTTATTCTTTAAAAACATATGTGATTTCAGATTCATTTAATAGTGCCATTATCGATAGTCAACTACTATCATGATATGAAACTCATCATTCCCTAGAAGTAAACTCCTTTACTTGCACGGAGATAAATCGCAACACTACAGTCTAAACCATAATTAGTTGACCAACTTGATTATTCAACTATGAATCAATTAATTTAGATTCTAATAATATACATGCTTCCCATAAATCTTCATGTATATGTGTATTACCTACAAAAGAATCTTGGTATCTTATGACTAGTTATATTTTGCTCATACAAATAAAACCAAACTCTTTTTTTATTAGTAATAAATATTTTCATTACAAAAAAGTAACTAGAAGAAGATTAAGTTATATGTAAATACACTTGCTTTCCAGGAAACTATATTTACATAACCCAAACATGCACATTTGTGCACTTTTTCATGCCCGTGCACTTTCGAGATGTACGGTGATTTTCAATTATGCATGTTCGTATGCATGCCCGTGTGTAACTTGGAAACCCAAATTTTTTTTATATAAAATGACGTTTTCAGTCGATAATGAAAAGTGGAGACTTTGGGAGGCAATTTTCAAATGTGAAGAATGTCCAAAAGTGATGATTTTCTTCTATAGAAGCTGGAATCACAAAGAAATCATCAAAATATCTGTCAGGATACAAGATCAAGCCTTTACATTGTAAGAACATTTGATCGAAGACAATTAGGGAGATTTAGAATTATGAACCCATTGTTTTCAATTCATTTTTCTTTTTATTTATGTTTGATTTCATGTTTGAACATGTGTAACTAAACTTCTAGTTCGTATTTAGGTTAGATGAATCTTATGTTAATACTTTGTCATGATTTGATTTCTTTATTAATTCAATTGGTTCGGTTGATTATTGTGATATGATTACGTGTTTTATTGATAATCTGATTTCATACATAGAGATTAAGTAATCTTAGTGTGAATAGATCTACCGTAATTAGGAGGTGATTGCAACCCTAAAGATAGGATGACATAAATCCTCTAGTTAGGGTCAAACCTAATAGAAGGATTCAAAAAATGGTAATGCAACCCTATAAGATTTAACCTGAGTAATTTGATTGGAGACCTTAGGATTAGTTATTAGTAGTCTTAAGATTAGCTACAAGCATACCATAGGAGTCTCCACGGTCCAGTAAATCATCAAAACAATTATATGATAAAAGATCAATTTGTTAATGGTTTAAGGGGATTCAAACCTAGATACTAATTTCTGATAACGATACTTTTTTAAGTGAATTCCACTGTCTTTGCATTTATTATTGCGTCCTATTTCTTTAATTTTTAGTTTTTATTTTATTTTTATTAAAAATATAAAATCAATTCGTAGCCTAGATAATAGGGGATGGGCAATTACTAGTACTCATAGTCTTCATGAGATCAAATCGTAGTTGATGATACTAGCTATAACTATGTCATGCACTTGCGGTTTATTACAATATTGACTATCACGAAATAGGTCAATCAAGTTTTTGGTGCCACTGCTGGGGACGTTAATATTAGGAAAGCCTGAATACTAGTACTCTAGCCATTTTTATTTTATTTTATCTTTGTTTTTATTTGCTTTTATTTTATTTTATTGTATCTTATTGTATTTTTGGCTTATTAATTTAATTATCTTTTGAATTTCTCTACTTAATCTTGAGTTTGTGGTTTATTATAGGAATTACGATTCATTGTCATATCCACAACTTATAATAGAAGGATGGAGTGGACAATATTTTTATAGGAGCCAAAATATATGTTCGTAAACTATGACATTACCATATAGGAGACCGAACATGTGCTATCAACCTGAAGGTGTAGTATATAGGAACAAGTATAGTTCAAAGTGGAGCAATGCTTATATTTATGAATGGAATAATCATGATCTAGCTGAATGCTTACAACACCAAGTATCCCTATATAATGAGTCGAATTTGGAAGATAAATTAACAAAAGCCATTGTTGATACGAAAGCTGACCAACACAAATTTGAGAGAGAAGAAAAGATAAGAGTTAGTTTCATAAATGAAGGAACATTTTAAAAAGAGCTTTCGGAGGAACAAGAAAGTGTTATAGACAGACTAATAGAATGCCTTACTGAGAGAGTAGCTAGTCAACATGAATTCAATAAGAGGCTACCTTCACTTGTATATGATGGGTATAATCTGAGCTTCCAACCATCTTAGAGTGAAGAAGGCGAGGAGATAATTGCTGCTCTAAAAAATATGTTGATTGAGTCTATTCAAGAATCAAACATGAGGCATCATAAAACAGAGGATCATATACAGAATATGGTGAATCAAATCGATCAGTTGGTAGAGATATTATCCAATGAATAATTAGGGAATATGCCTAGTCTTAATGAAAGATATCCTAAAAAATTTGGAATGGCAATCACCCTTAATAGTGAAGATGAGCTCTCAAAAGAAGAAGAAGAAGAAGAGGAAGCAAGTATTACAAATAGATTAATGAAACTCCTTATTGACATGAAAGCTAAGCGACACGAATTCGAGAGAAAAGGAAATGCAAGGCTTAGCTTCCTGATTAGAGTGACATTACCAGAAGAGCTTCCCAATGAAGAAGAAGTCTCCATCCAAGAAAGGAAGTAGAGAAGTGGTAGAAGATAGCTGAAGAGGATGAGCCAAAAGCCTCTGTCTAAGAAGAAGAAGAAGAAGAAGAGTGGATAAAGATGAATGAGCAAGAACTGGTAGAGGAACCAAGTAAGGAAACTATTGATGAGGTGTTGGTAGTGACTTTAAGTACAGAAAGTTCCCGCTTCCTTGAAGACAAACTGTTTAAGCTAGTCGACAATTCAGGGAGTTTTGTTATTCCCTTTTTCATTAACAGTTTTTTATTCAAAAGGGCTTTATTGATTGAAATCAAATTTTTTTAATTTGATAAACTTTGTCCTTTTTATTATCTTAAAACAGATGGCTTGTTTACAGGCTATGAAATTGTTTTGTGGAGCAAAGGAAGCAAGCCACTGATTATTGATCTAGGATGACGTCAACGTGTAGGTTACGTCGAGCTCCCAATGTTAAAGAAGCGCCAAATGAGAGGCAACTCATGAGTTAGTTTTAATTTTATTTCAATTTGGATAATATCTTACTTTTGCTTTCATGTTCATATAGGATTTTATATTCTGTTATGTCACTTCTTTTGTTTCTTTTTATCCTTTTTATTTATATTTTTCAAGGACGTTAGCTTAACATTAGATGGATCTGACATCAGAAATCATCATAATTAGGAAAGTACCAAAAAACCCTCTCACTTTCATACATGTTTATATTATGTACATTAAGGACAATGTGCAACTTTAAGTATGGGGATGTGTTTATTAAATTTTTAATGATTTTCTTTAAGCTTAATATAATCCTAATTATAAATTTTATTAGCTAATGATTTGAATTGGTTGAGATTTATCCATGAATATTATATGTTGTTGTTGAATATTCATTTGAATTGGTGTGCAAAAGGATGATGGTTAGAATAAAATTAGTTTTTTAAGTCATGTTTTTCATAATCATTGAAATATTCAAGTTGAATGAAATTGCATACATATTGACACACATATATACATATTTTTTGTAAGCTTTTAAGCCTAAAGAGCAAAATTTAAAATTTTTTAGAGTTCTTGTTATTTCTTCATGTGGGTTATCACTGCATAGTAGGATATTCTAAAACATGCTTTGTTATGCATGTCGAGACCATATTTGCTACATTAGAAGCATTAACATAATAAAGACATTTAGATTTACTAACTTGCTTTAGTCTATTTCTTCGAAAATTATCATACCCAAAATTTTACCTTTAGGAATAACTAGGTTGGACCTTAGTCTTTTTCATTAATTTTACCCACATATTAACCTTATCCTATTTTTCTTTAAAGACTTATTTATTATTTTAAACCTTGAAGGTTATTTACATTATTTTCTTATTGAGACTTGAAATTTATAAAAGGTCTAATATTTCTTGAATTGTGGTACTGAATCTTTATTGTAAAAAGAGAAAAAAAGAGACAAAAGAGAAAAAACTAAAAAAAGAAGAAGAAGAAAAGAGAAGAATAAGTTTATGGTACCAATAGAGTTGTATTAAAAGGACGTGTATACATGTAATCAAGTCTTGAAATATATTATGTAGTAAATTTCCTTATATTTAACCCTTTTATTATCCTAATCATACTGTACCTAAACCCTATTACAACTCATATAAAAGATCTTTTAATTTTTGTTTCTATTTTGTACATTAATGGCGGAGATGAAATTTTATTGCAAGCCTATGGTAAGAATTCTATTATGCTTTGATTGATAGCTTTTGACACTTTTCACCCTAAACACTTCAGTGCATTGAGTGACATCTTGGTGAGGGTGCAAAGAGTTACACTTTTGATTTCAAAATGATTGTTGATGTGATTATTATTAATATCACTTAGGAAGTTTATTTTATGACAACTTGATTACGACTGCATGTTAATTTGATTCAGTAGGATCTAATAATGTACAATATGGATGGACATATTGAGATTGATGATAAATTAATGTTCTAAATTTATAATTTTTATTATGGTTTGCTTGAGGACAAGCAAAAGCTTAAGTGTGAGGATGTTTGATAGATGAATATTTAATTATATTTTTACACCCATATTTGATGTATTTTACTTGATGTTTGATACTTTTAATGTATATTTGGTACTTAATATGCTTCAAGTTTGTTTACAGGTGATAATTGCCTCTATGGACTTAAAGGAGAAGAAATCGAATGAAAACGCTGCTAAACTAGAAAAAATAACAATCTAGAAGAAATGCGCAGCCGTGCACTTTCGTAATATCCAACAATTTTCGATTATGCACATTCATATACACGAGCATACACAACCCAGAAACCCTAATTTTCAATATAAAATGACATTTTTGGATTCGAACGAAAAGAGGAGACTTTAGGAGGTGATTTCCAAACCTAAATAATGTCTAGAAGGGAACATTTTGGTTTAAAGAAGCTAGAAACACGAAGAAATCATTGAAAGATCCATCAGAATACATGATCAAGCCTCTATATCGCAAAAACATTAGATTGAAGACAATCAGGGAGATTTAGAATTATAAACCCATTGTTTTCAATTCATTTTTCTTTCGATTTATGTTTGATTTCGTGTTCGATCATGTGTAACTAAACTTCCAGTTAGTATTTAGTTTTAATGAACCTTATGTTAATACTTTGACATGATTTGATTTCTTTATTAATGCAATTGGTTCGATTGATTATTGTCAGCTAATTAAGTGTTTTATTGATAATCTAATTTCATACATAGAGATTGAGAAATCCTAGTGTAAATAGATCTACCATAATTAGAAGGAGTTGATTACAAATCTAGAGATAGGATGATATAAATCTTCCAGTTAAAAACCTAATAGAGGGATTCATAAAACGGTAACGTAATCCTATAAGATTTAACCTGAGTAATTTAGTTAAAGACCTAAGAATTAGTTGTTAGTAGTCTCAAGGTTAGCTACTAGCGTACCATAGGAGTCTCCACAATCCAATAAATCATCAAAAAAGTTGCATGATAAAAGATAAATTTGTTAAGGGTTTAAAAAGATTCAAACCTGGATACTAATTTTTGATAACGATAGTTTTCTAAATGAATTCCATTGTCATTTCATTTATTATCATTTCCTATTTCTTTACTTGTTTTAGTTTTTATTTTCTTTTTATTAAAAATATAAAAGCAATCAGTAAGCTAGATAATAGGGAAAGGGTAATTACTAGTATTCATAGTTTTCGTGGGATTAACCCATACTTGTCGATACTAGCTACAACTCTGTCGTGCACTTACAGTTTGTTATAATATTGACTATCACAAAATAGGTCAATCATGTTCGCACTTCTTTAATGATCCATCCCACTAAATTTGCCACATCACCCATGATCTTCATCCAAACGTGAAGATTAGCCAAGTTTTGAGCTAATTCGTGCATAGTCTGACCAATGCACACCCATGGTCTAATTTGTTCATCCATAGTCCATCATTTGAGCACAATTTCATACCTAGTCCCACCAAAGACATCTTAGACAAGTCCAACTCACCCTATCCAAGTCAATCAATGCCCCAAAGTCCAAGAAAATTAGTTGCAACTCAAACTATGCTTGATGTTACTTGGTTAACTTTGGTTCCTTTGGCATGCCTTCCTCATGCTTAATCCATGCTAGAAATTGGTTAAGGCTTACCAAGGGCTAGCAAAAAGAGTCCTGCAATATTAGGGGGTTAACAAACCACCCCCACCAAATGAACCCAATGCCTTTGATGGAACAAATTGAAGGTTGTTATTTACCTAGTCTTTGAATTGCCACAAGGTAGTGTCTTTCTCATAAGTAGCCTCTAACACTAGTTTATTTTTCTACTAAATCAAGTACTTTGTCCTCCAATTCTTCTTATGATACTGCACTATCCGAAGATCCAAAATCTTCTTAATTTGCTCATTAAATTGTTTCCTTACAACCAATGGACCACTCTTTACTTAACTCAATTTTGGATCTATCATATCCTCATGATGTGGTTTAAGGAAAATTACATGAAAAGTAGGATGTACCTTTAAACGCTCGGGTAACTTGAGACAATAAGCTACATTTCCCACCTTTACAAGGATCTCAAATGGCCCATTAAACTTTGGCACTAACCTTTGATGTACCTATTTACTGCAAATCTTCTTCCAAATTTGGGGAGTAAGTTTGAGAAGTATCTTATCCCTGAAGTTAAAATCAAGTGGTCATCTTCTTTGATCCATATATTTCTTCATTTATTTCGAAGATTTACAAAGAATATCTCTTGCTTCTTCCAACAATTCTTACTTTTCCATCATAAATCATTAAGCAGCTAGACACTTTCCTCCCAAGGGGTAAGTGATTGTTGTCCTATAACAATTTCGAAAGGACTTTTCTTTGTTGTCGAGTATCTATGCAAGTTATAATAAAACCATGAAGTGTCAAGTAAATTTAGCCAATTTCGTTAACTTGCACTTATATAATACCTTAAGCATTCCTCTAACAAGTCATTGATCCTTTCCATTGGGCCATCTGTTTGTAGGTGATTCACTATTGAGATTTTAAATTCACACCCAATCATGTTGAAAAGAAAAGTCCAAAATTTGTTAGTAAATCGAGCATCTCGATCATTTACAATATCCGTCAGAACCTTAAAAAGCTTCACCATATTTTTGTAGAAAAGCTCTGCAGCAACATCTGAGGGACACTAAGTTAGAGTTAGCACAAAGATCTTAGATTTGGAGAACCTATCAACCACCACTATGATTGAAGCCATGCTGTCCACCTTTAGGAAGCCCCCAATGAAGTCTATCAAAACTAACATCCATGGTTTTTTTGGAATAGGCAAGGGGTTCAACAAACCTACATCCTTCTTTCTTTTAGGTTTATCCAATTGAAAAATAGGACAAGTTTTGACATTTACCTTAATTTCATTCTCCATATTTGGCCAAAAGTAAGAATAGGAAAGGAGTGCGATCATCTTTTTGACTCCGGTGTGACTAGCCCACTATGAATCATGTTTCTCCCTTATTAATTGATTTCACAAGGCACCAAAACTTGGCACACACAATTGGTCATTCTTTGTCATGAGCAACCCCTCTTCACCAAACCAAAATCATCACATACCGCAATCCTTTACTTGCTTCACAATTTGGCCATAAGTGTTGTTAAGTGGAGCTGTTAGTTTAATTTTCCCCAATAGATCATATTCAATTAGAGTGATAGCATACAAGGCTACAAAGAATTCTTTTTGGCTCAATGCATTAGTCACATCGTTGTGTCTGCCTAGTTTATGCTCCAATACAAAGTTATATTTGCAAAAAACTTTTGCCACTGAGCTTGCCTTGTAAATAATTTCTTTAGGGTCCTAAAGAATTTGTTAGCCACATTATTCATATGAAAAACAAACATGGTAACAAATAAGTAAACTCGTCAAGCTTTAAGGCAATGTACTACTACTAGCATCCCCTTCTCATGTGTCGAGTATCATTGGTCGACACTGTAAGATTCCGATCATGCATCTCATACATAATATTTATCAAATATATGTAGCGAAAAATAAAATGAAACCTCAAAAACCATATCTACTCATGCATATAGATATAGAAACATAAACATGAAATGTAATATGTTTACATACCTTTCCGATGATCTCCTTTGTTCTTTAATCTTCTTTGTGTTGGGTTGTCGTAAACTATAACGATCAACTTAGACCGTCTCTAATGAAAGTCCATATGAAGATAGGAGGATGAAACCGTAACAAGAGATGGCTAGAGTTCTTTCTTTGTGATAGCAAAGACAAGAACTCTTATGAGAGTTAGAGAGAAAAAGAGTGTATGTGTAAGAAAAAACATTTCATTCTCTTATGTCTTACACAAGATGCACAAAAATCATCTTTATTTTCTATACCATTTGGCCTTCCATAACCCTCATCACTAATGGAGAGTTATGGGAAGTTAATGGTCATGAATAGCATACGTTAATGAAAGTTATAGAAAATTAATAACCATGAATAGCATGCATTAATGGAAGTTTGGGAAGTTAATGGCCAAATTGGCAGTCAACAACACTTGTTTCTAATCCATTCCATGCAACGTTTTCTATGTTGGACCCCGAAACTTTTCCTTGGAAATTAGAATTTATTAAATGAAATTTGATGAGGAATTTAGGTACGGTTCCTAGTGATAAATGAAAAATATAAAGAAATCTATGAGCATTTGATGAAATGAAAGACATTTGGTCTTCCTTGAGTTTTGATTATGTTTGATGAAAA
>JAOSBL010000009.1:8682386-8693491 GCA_027568915.1 Erythroxylum roraimae
AACAATATCCGGCTAGGTAGCCGATGCAATGACGGAGGTTGAGGCAGTGGTGGCCTTGAATTTGAAAGAAGCGCACAGCTGGTGGGAACAGATTAATGAGTCGGTGAAGTGGGAACAGATTAACAACGCAAACGTCGAACGTCTGCGTTCAGAAACACGCAGACGTCGACGTCTGCGTTGAAGGCAGACGTCAATGGAGAAAAATAAAATTTTAGGAGACAAATAAAAATACAAAGAAGAACCAACCTGAGAAGATGAGAGAGATAGATGAGCAGAAGAAACAAAACAGAGTCGGCGACTGGTTTTGTCATGAGGAGAACAGACGTTATTTCAAGTTTTATTTACGTAAGTGACGGAAAGTAACATAAAAAACAGCTTCTCGAAAAAGCTGAAATTTGGGCTTTTTTAAAAAGCTCCAAATTTTAGCTTTTGAAAAAAACTGTATTTTAGCTTTTTCAAAAGCTATTTCTACTTAAAAAGTGCTTTTGAAGTTTACAGGCAAACACCCATTTTTTCCTGAAAATAGCTTTTGCGATGAAAAAAAGTGCTTTTGGAGTCTCCAAAAGCTGAAACAAACAGGCACTAAATAAAGTTCAACGTTTAATATTCCATTGAAAACGAAAAGAAATAATTATTTTTTTAAATTCCTAGTGATATGAGAGTCGGTAGAAAAGGTGAAAGGGTTTCCAAGGTCTGGATTTCCAAGAAGCCTCTTTACACGCCCAAGGCATCAATTGAAACAGTTAAAAATCGTCCCTCATCGTCTGGTGAATTGATACCCTTTTTCAACAACTTCTTTACTTTAATTAAATTTGCAGAAGATACAACAAACTACTTCTTAGATGTAGCAAGCACTACGATATTAGATAAACCACATGTACTAAGCATTTTAGCTAATAAGCAAAGAGAATAGAATAATCAAAGCTAAATCAAACTGTATTAGGAAGTCAAATTTGAACACTTGCATACCTAGTTAATAAAAGTCCATGATCGTCACCATGAACAAACATAGTTTTTGTAATTGACCACTATTCCAAAACAATTGATTTTCCTTTACGAACCATTGGGACATTACCACCACCTCCATTTCCATCCACGTTCTCTTGAATATTCGAGGCAACTTAACACAATATATAGTATTTACAATCAAGTGTTGATATAACAGGCTCATAATAGACAATGAGATACTGATAATAAAGAAAGAGAAGTAGTTTGCATGATACTAAGAACCTTGAAGAAGATCGATCATGGAAGGCAAGCAAATGTATGAAGAAGAAATTTGTTCTGCATTGATTTATTCCTTATCTTAGACAATTTTTCCACATTCCTCCTAGTGGACATCATTTCCATAATGAGAAACTAGTCACCAAGTCAACATTCTATGATGAATTAATGTTAATAGTTTATTTATGAAAAGTCAATAGAAGAATTCCTATTTAAGTGTTCCAACATTCTAGCAATGTTAACTGACTGATCTATCAAGTGAGATTACTTTATATGATAAGGTATAAGGTTAAGAATGTTAAGTGTGTATGTACTATATTTAAGGGATGGATAAACATCCCTTGCAGCTCCAAAATATGATTGATTCTATGTACATTAACATCCCATGTAGAATTACAGAAGAATAATAGTTGTGTAATTGTGATTTAACTTTAAATTATCTTAATTATTAGGTTGTTAGTGTTGAGCTACTCCATTATATATTTGTTTTCAAATGTGTGTATATTGAAAGATTTTGTCTTTTAAGAATAAGAGTAATCGGTTGTCAGCATTGAGTTTTAAATATTGTTATGTCTAACACAGAGACACAATTGACCATATTTCTAGTTTAGACCATCTGACTTATAATTGTTATGTGTAATCCCAATCTCATTACACGTTGAGATAAAGTCATTTTGATGAATACATCTGTATACTATAAGTGGTACAATCAAATATAAATATGTGCATAAACATTCGTTGCAAAAGTAGCGTTCATTCAAGCATTTCATCAAATAGTTAAGAGGCTTTCCTCAAACAAGCATGGAAGGTGGAGAAAAACATCGACCCATTCATACCCAACACAAAAAACACAAGAAACCATCTTCCAAACAAAAACACATACACCATAAGCAGAACACAAATCTCACAATAAACTCATAAGTGGAACAGTAAAATAGAGCACAAAAAGGAGGGCTTGAAAATAAAAAAGAACAATACCAACAAAGGTAACGATGCTCTTTCGACGATGACAGCACAGGAGACAACCACAATAGAGGGGATGACACTTATTCGATTGTTGGGCCCCGTTTTTGGAGTCCAACCCTTAAACCATAAAACGTGAGCGTATTATTGCTCGTCATACAAACGTGAGCGTAATCCAATGAAATCATGAAGCTTAAAGTCTCGTACCATTCTGAATTTTTTTTGATCAATTGGTAAACGACAATCCATTCTTATGATTATGTCCTCAATCATATTGTACCTGCCAAAATTCTCCGAACTCCACTAACCCCTTCAGGAAAAGTTCGTCGTGGCGACAAATATAACTTCACCACGGCTACCTTGAAAGACTGACTTCGCCGCAGCGAAGCCAAGGAGTTTTGCCGCGACGAATAGACGAGAACTTCTACTGAGATCCTTCGGGAAAAGTTCGCCGCGACGATTTGTGGTGAAACCCTTGAAATCTCAACCCCTAAAATTTTTAATGTTTTCTACAATCACTCTTATCTTAACTCTTGCGAAAATATCATAAGACTATCCAATCCTTACTTTCACTCTAAGTTGTCTTGAATTCACTTCCTCTAAGGTAACATCATTTCATGACAATTCATCTACCGATGTTATTTTAGCATACTCTCTAATTTCCATTCATTTAATTCATTTCTAACAACAAATTCTCACTCTTCACAATTTCCTATCTTTCTTTTTCCATAACACATCTCACTTATATGTATATATGTAACAACAATTCATAATCAAAATAATCATCTCAAATCGATGACTTTCCCAAGTATACCTAATTTTAACTCAACCTTATATATACGCAAATTCATACTTCCACTCAACATCATCCATACATAATTCATAATTCATTAACATAAAAAAAATAAGAGTTTTTTTCAAAGCCGTAATAACATTTCAAACCACAATACATCAATGTATCAAAATTCCAAAATACATAAGATACTTAAACCAATAATACTTGAAATGCGACTAAAACCTCATGGTTACAAAATCTAGCTTAGAATACAAAATATGCATAACCGGAGTTAGGTCTTGACCCTCTTTCACTCCATCTTTTGCTCATCACCTGGACATGGGGAGGAGAATGAGGGTGAGCTTAAAGCTCATGGGTAACAAGTTTATAATCGAGAAATAAGCAAAACCCTTTATAAAACTCATTGTCATTGAACTTTTTCATAACCCTTTATAAAAATCATTCAATTTGGTTTAGTAATCTAAAAGTTATAGCCCAAACATTTTTAGGCTGGTCTTATACTAAAATAGCATTCCATACTCAACTTCCAATTTGAAATTCTTAGAGACTCAATTGTATCCATATGTCTTTAGTTATACCAAATAAAAAATCACTCCATTTTGATAACTACACAAAAAGTTATGTCCAAAATGCCAAAGTATGTTATGTGTTGGAAAGTTGAGTTCGCCGTAGCGAACTTTCATAGAAACCTATTCCGAGAATGGGTTTTGCTGCATTTCTCATCTTCTTACTTCCCATATTCCACATATAACCTATCTAAACACTAAACCATTTCTCCTACTTCATTTTCAACTCAATATCATTTACAAATATATCATAATCTATCTTTGATTATTAACCCTAAAAGAGAACACTTGCTTATATCATTCATCAACAACTTCCCACACATATTCAACTTCACTTAAGTTTCATTTAACTAAACCTATGAAATTTAAAGCATAACTTACTTGTTGAAGCTTCAAACTCTTTAAGATCTTCACAAACCCTAGCTTTCCTCTTTTTCTCTTCTTTTCTCTACTTCTCTTCTTTTTCTCTCTTCCACTCTCTCACTCACGTTTCTTTCCTTCTTCAATTTCAAGACAACAACTTCTTCTTCTTTTTATACCCTTTATAATTCTAAAAAGTCTATTTTACCCTTCATTTAAAGCCTTAAAGCTTTTAAATTTAAGTGATTTGCCTAAAATGCTCTTATGCATTCTTACCATTTTTAATACAACCAAACCATATAATAAAATCCTACTAGCATTAACATAATAATTAAACTCCAAATATTAATCCATCAAAACCTCATAATTCATTTAAATCATGCTTAATTCCAATAAAATCATAAAAAAATTTCGGGGGTCAACATCGATGGTGAACGAAGAGGAATGAGAGGTTCGTTTTCATGTTAATAACCTAGCAGAAAATGATGTTTGTTGTTAAGGTAAAGACGTCGTTTTCGATAAAGTCGAAAGAAATATACCATTTAGTGAGGATTCCAAAACGCTTCGCCAAATAGTTTGCCATTATCATTTGGCTTCACATTTGGCTAACATAATAATATATAATATATAAATTATATGTTACAGTATGAAATTTTCTATAAGAAATAGATAATTATAAATAAATAGAGATATATACATATTACATAAGTAAGTTACGAGAAAATTTATATATAATGTAATATTTCATAAATCATGTTACTAGTACAATTATTTTGTATACATTCATATAACATTGTATTAATTACTGTATATGATAATAATAATAATAACAATTTAATTAAAAATAAATTGCAATATAGTAAAAAATGGGAAATCAATACTAAATAATAATATAATATGCTTTAACATCAAATTTAAAATTATTCAAAATCTATTGTAAGCCCAAAAATAAATGTAGTTAATAACAATGTCATTTCAAAGATGAAAATTAATATCAATGACAATGATTGTCTAAGTGTAAAACTAAATTTAGTTAATAAAAATGTCATTTATACTTTTGAATAATCCTTTTTAATATATATGATTTTACAATTTTATATATTTTCACAAAATAGTATTTATTATATATAATTTCTTTATTAATTTATATTTATGATGTTTAAATTTTTTTAGCAAAAATAAAAAATCTAAAAAAAAGTGTAGCATTGGCGACTCTTTCGGATTTTGGTAGCCAAATTGTTGAACATTTGGCGACGAATTGCGATATCGTTGAAAAATGGAAGGGCATGTACGCAAATGAAGCGAAATGTTGTCGCATTCATCTAAGGGGTGTCGATTTTGTAATTAGTCACCAAATCTTCAACTGTGTAATAACATTTGGTGAAAAATTTTGAATTCGTCGTCAAATGTGTCGGCGTGAAAAAAAAAAGTTGAGACGATTTTGTTTGTCAACCAACCCAAAACCCCCTCCCAAAAGCTTTCAGCCTCCTCTCTCCCATGCCATTTTTCTTCCTTTTCTCTTCCCCCTTGTCCGTTCATCTTCTTTAATCTCTTGTTCTCTTCGTTTTTTCCTCCATCATCTCCCTGCATTTGTAGTCAAGATAAGTCGTTCATATGACTATTCTGGGTTATTTTTTCTTGTTTAATTGTTGTTGTGTCCTACGATGTTTGACAGTCGGTTTTAGGATGAGTTGTTGATTTGTTTGTGCGTATTTCGACTATTAGTGGTTGAATAGTTGTTTATTTTTTTGGGTGCAAATTGAATAGTTGTTTCAATGTGTTTATGTTGGTGAAGAATGGGAAAAGACAATTTTTGTTGTAAGTTTGGGTTGAATTTTGACTGCCTATAAACTATTTGATGAAAGTTCTCATAGATGTTTTCTGTGTTCTGTTTTAAAGATTCTAAAAGTCAGTGACGGTTGAATTTAATTTCTAATCTCGATAAAATGCATTATTTCTTGGTATATAAGTAATAAGAAGTTTTCTTGTCTAAAATTATATATTTAGAGAAAAGTTGTAGCCATGACATTAAATTGTCATGTAGCACACTCAATTAGCATATAATATATTATCTCCAAACATCACAATACATTATGAATTTGTTGCCCAAAAATTTTATAGTCGTAATGGAAAATTAACAACTTTCATCGTTACACATATAGACACCCTAACAAAGATGACATAAGGAACAAAACAAGTGTCTATAATATACCTTTAAAGGGGCCCTCAAGGGGTGTGGCTCGATGGTTGAGAGCGAGGCTTGATTTCGGTTAGGTCTCAGGTTCGATTCCTTGCTAGCCCCTCTTGTAAGTAGGGTGTTCAAAAAAATATACCTTTAAAGGGAGAAGTTATAAAGAACATGTCTCGATAGAACTAAGGGTCGGTAGTTATTGCAACTTCTTCTTGAAGAGTGAAATATCGATGATATATTAGACACACACACTTCCTCGATATAAGTTCTTCTTTTTGATTGTATTAATGCTTGTTTATTTCAAGCATCATTCTTATTCCGGGAGTCTCAATATAATAGCTTTGTTGGTTCTCTTTTAATTATGACATAACGATTTAATTAGCTAGGTTTTTGAGTCATTTTATCAATTTAAAAAGCTGAATTTGTTGTTAAACAATTTATACTTACAAAGTTGTATGATTAAGAAAATTTATATTAAAGTTACATTCCAAGCAAATAACAACTACATAAATTTTTGTGATTACAATTTAATTCTTAAGTTACATGAAAAATAAATGATATGTGCTTAAATTTGATTCATTTAATCTACTACACTTAGTGATTACTACCTTAAAATGCTTAGGATACTCATTTTAGCTCATATTTGATTTTAGGTACATTTCCAAATTGAAGGAGCTAAAGTGACCCAAAAACATATTCATTAAGTCATCTTCTCAATGTCCACACTCACTTGTCTTCATGGAGAAAGAAGAAGAAGATTAAAAGAAATAAAAGACAAGAAAATGCCAAGAAAGATGAGATATATGTTGAAATACAAAGAAGAAGAATACATAAGATGGTTCACGACCTTAAAAGGGATTGCGTGGGCATGAGACTCATCTCACGCCCATGCAATGCTTCTCAAGGCCGCAAGAAGTCTCTCACAGCCATAAGAAGTTGCTCACGTGAGGCCCTTCTCACACCTGTGACAAGCAACTCACAGGTGTGAGAAAGGGTCAACTATCCATTTAACCCTAATTTTAACTATAAAAGGTAATGTTATGACGACAAAAAAGGGACTCGGGGGGACAGAAGCAAAAAACCTACATTCTTTGTCATTTTCTCTCAGTTTTCAACACCAATAGAGGCATTCATGGTGATTCTTGGAGGTTGATGGAGAAGATAGAGGGCTAACCTTGCCAACACTGATTTGGAGGTGCAATCGACGCCAAGGAGAACATTAAACATAGTATTATTGTGTATCATTTTCATTCCCTCTTTTCGGATTATTTATGTTATCGTAAGATTAATGATTGGGTATTGTGTATGAATGCTTTTCATGCTCTATTGAATTGTTTTTCATGAAAACCCATTGCTAGAACTTAAATGCGATATGTAATAGTCATGTTAAAGGTCGTATGTGGCAACTAACAGTGTTGAATCGTTAGGGATAACGTAATCAAGCTTGTGTGATTATTGCTTAGATTGGTCCATTTTTTTACTTGTAATGCGGCTATCTGGATAAACTTAGAGAGCTTGTTTTAGGTTTCTCGATAGTTAGGGTTAATTAAAAGCTTGTTTAATTAACTGTGACCTAAGGAAAAAACTGGGATTAACAAAGCTTGTTGTTAATTCATGACCAATAGTTTGAAAAAAGGTGTGAGGATGATAATCCAATGATATATGTAAAAATGTGAGTAGGCCGAGATTAAATCAAAGAACTGGGTTTTAAACACATTTATCACTCATCATTTTTAACTGTTTTTGATAAATTGCTTGCGTTAGTTTAATTTTATTATGCTATCTCAATTGCACCTACCTTAAACCCCCTTGTTTTATTTCTTTTACATCAATTATTTTCATTGCGAGAATTAACCGAACATTCCCTGTGGATACAATCCCGACTCACCACATCTACAGGTTTTTAGTATGCAGAGTTAGGTAAATTTTGTAGTGTGTTTGACACATACTGTCAAATTTTGACGTCGTTGCTAGGAAGTGTGGTGGTTTAATTTTCATTTTTTATTTTAGTTGGTGATTTGTGTATATATTTGTTTATAATTGTTTCTTTTTATTATTTGTTATTATTAAATGTTTGTTAATGTTGGTGTATGGTAGTTACCACATCTCTTTGTAGAGAACTTAAGCAACTTGATCCGGAGATCGAGAGAACACTACGGAGATAAGAGAAGCAAGAACAACTTCGGAAGTAGAAACAAAATTTGAATATGAAGAAACAATAGCAAAATCCTAGTACATTGAGGGAGTTTGCTACACTAGACTTAACTCAAAGACCTTTAGGCATTACATTTCCAAATTTTGCTGAGCATGTTACTTTTGAGTTAAAGTCTAGATTAATACATTTGTTACCCAATTTTCATGGTCTTTTAGGTGAGGATACATATAAGCATCTCAAGGAGTGTGAATACTTGGTTAGAGATGAAGAGACTATTCTTAGAAAAATATTTTTTAGCATCGAAGACAACAAGTATTCGAAAGGTGATCTGTGGCATCAAGCAACATAATGGAGAGTCTCTTTACTAGTACTGGGAGCATTTTAAGAAGTTATATGCCAGTTGTTCGTGCCACAACATTCCAAAGCAATTTCTCATCCAGTATTTCTAAAAAAGATTACTATCGATGGAGAGGAGTTTGGTTGATGTGGCGAGTGGTGGGGCACATTGTAAGAAGACTCCCATTGAAGCCAGGATTCTACTTAAGCGGATGGTCGCTAACTGTTGTGCCAAAATAAGTTCTAAAAATACCTAGGCTATCCTACTCACAATTATACAAGGTGGCTATAGATGATTACCTAGGGTTGTATCTCAAGCTGGTGGAATTGGTTTACTCAATTTGTTCTTAAATAAAAATAAAAACAAATGAAATCCTAAACGTTCTATCCCAATTTGTTGAGTAAAGGCTTTAAAGAAAATTATGCAATTAGACTAAAACGTGAACTGATTTAACTTGAAGAAAAAATTATTAATTAATCGATGTGGAAACTCTTGAGAACTAACTTCACTAATTTAATCTCCTATATATGACAAAGGTGAATTAATCGGATAATTGTCTTGCTAAATTACCAATTCGGTTCTAAAATCTATTCAAATAACAAACTAATCTAACTTTCGTATTTGACAAGTTTATCATCCAAATTAATTATTAAACTTAGCTAATAATTTCACACTTAAGTTAATATATTTCTGATTCATAACTTAAACATCTATAGTTTCTCGTTCTATATTAAACTTCTTCTCTCAATCTTTTGTTTAATATCAAAATGATGTAAAGTTTGATCACGCTATTACATCCAATAAACTCAAAAACTATAACAATTAATAAGACAATAAAATAGCCCCTTCATCATGCATAATCAATTAAATTAGCTACATTAGTCCTCAAGAACAAGTAATCAACCCAACATAGAATAAACATGGTTCATCATCTTCAAATACTTCAATCCCATATTCGACAATAATAGAGAAGTATCAAAGCAATAAAACAGTGAATAAACCAAAATGGACTATCAGACTTTAACAAAGAAAACAAGTTCACCAGAGAAGTCTCATAATGAAACAGAGAAATAAAGCAATAGATATAAAATAGAATAAGCAAACAAAGGGTGTTTAGATGAGAGAGTTGATGTTGGGTCTCCTGCCAATCTCAAGCTCTCTGCATCAGCTCTTGCCTTCTACCTCCACTTGGTTCTCACCCAGACATTTGAATGCTCACACTAGCTTTCACCTTTACTTCCTTTCTCTAATCTTTCTCTCTTCTTTCTTCTCCACCTTCTCTTTGTTCTTTTTGCTCTAGCCTATCGGTCTAGCCTCTCGATCCCATAATGTGTGTGTACCACCAGCCTCTCTTTTCTTCTTATTTGTAGTGTGATTCTGGGTTTAGGTTTTTGAGCCCTCAACCCTGCAGATGATGCGTAAGATTTAGGACAATTAAAGAAAATGTTATCATGGGTATGCATGAGGGGGTCACGGGTGTGTATGAGGCGGTCACCCGTGACATGGGAGCAGAGACGGGGCTATGTGAACATTTAAAAAAGTTAAAAAAATTATTTTAAATATATATATATATACACACACAAGGATGGAGTTATTTGGAACCCATTGATGTATTGGGCCCCCCAAGATTTAAAAAAATTAAATATTTGGTCTCTCCTATTTTAAATTTCTGGCTCCGTCACTGCATGGGAGTCATAGATGTGACTCTTATTGTCACACCTGTGACTTCCATAGTCATAGGTTTGACTTTATACATGCTTAAGTTAATTAATTACATGCATTGTTCATGTCCCATTTCATTCTTTCATGCATAATTCTTCTAATTTTTCTTACAAATTTCACAAGACACTCCATTAACGTTAATGTAACATCTATGAAATTTTCACACAATTCATATCAAATTTGACGTAAATCGTAAGAATTTGTAACCAAAATTAAGATACGAATGCAAGTAAAAGTCAATAGAATTAGACACAACAATTCCCCCACACTTAAACTATGCTTGTCCCCAAGAAAAATAAAGAACTCTAGACTATACAAGAACAAACAATGGAAACAACAATTTTCCCAAATAATAGTAAATGATATCAAAAATCATTTTAATAAACACACCTACGAACTTGAACTCATAATATTCCATAAACAAGCTATTCTCCGCATATTAAGCCAAGATCAACAAGTACTTCAATTCAAAGAATCATCAACAAGTGTGATAGACACTCACTCCACTCTCCATCCTCTTAAGCATTCAAAGGTAGGATATATTCACTCATAATTCATTTCATGTAAGGCATCTACTAGAGGCTTGCTTACTAATCCAATCTCCACCACTCATGTGAAACACAAACATCATTCAGGTCTTTATTTTGGTTGTAATAGGGTCAGGCTAACGATAGGAAAAAGGAAAATCACAGTTGAAACCATAGAACAAATTGAACATTTAAAGTAATACAAACAATGAAGCATAAAACACTCAATTCTTTCCTCTCAATAAGCAAGATTGGCCTCCCTAC
>JAOSBL010000009.1:8714538-8725038 GCA_027568915.1 Erythroxylum roraimae
AATTGCATTGACTTACCCATTGCACACACTAAGACGCATTCAACAAGGTTTTAAGAAATGGAGTTCATTGATTAAAACCTTGGACTTAAGGAGTTCCTTAAGGTTTATCATTTGAAACTTAGTGATTTTCACTACCACCAAGATTTATTCCGCACGATGATAGCCAAAGCTCATTTTTCAAGAGGATTCCATCACATTTGATATTTGTTTTTAACTTTCAAATTCTTATTCCCAAAAATCCGAAAACACTTTTTACACATTTCTCTTACAATTCATTCAATGTTGTCAGTTTTTTGAAAGAATCAAAACCCCCTTCCTAACTACTTTAGTTTGCATTCCATGACATTTAAGCTAGCTTAGGTCCATTTCCTTAGGTTCCAATTAAGTGAGACGACCCGAGGTTGCATTCTATATTGCAATCCTTAGAATTAATTTTTTTTAATTTGACCTCCAAGGGTAAGTACTAAAGGCTTCGAATCAATTGCCTAGAATAGTCTTCCACCACTCGTATACTGGACCTTGCAGTAGTGAGACCGCATAATCAAATCTTTCATCTGCCTCACAGTCCATCTGGTTGAACATTCTTTCTATTCTCTCTAACCAAACTCCTGCCCCGGGTCTGTACTTTCGTAGAAGTCCACAACCCCCTGTTTTCTCAGTTTATCGTATCTTCCTTCTCACTTTTCTGGAATTCTCGGAGGCATTTGAACAAACTCAGGCACATGAGACTCTATATTGGCTCTTACAAACTCCATGTCAGCTGACTGATCTCCTATAATAGGTGATCTAAAATAAACAAAAGTTATGATCACTAGCTGAATCTCTCACTGTTAATCATATTATGTCCCTAAAGATGCCTAACCATACTCTGATACCGAAAATGCAACATCCCATTACCATGGAGTATATACCCGAACATCCAAGGGACATTCAAATACATACTCTAAGTTAATGGTATGTTAGAGCAAACACATGTCCAACTTAATCTGGCATCATCTAATATAATTAAAAGTCACCAAATTTAAAAGCATTACTTGCATTCATTGAAAAAAGCTTACAATCCTTATACAAGTTCTATATGACAAGAAACTACAAAAATACAACTCTTCTGACATCAGCTGACAAACCTTTGAGCCATAACTTAATCCAAAATGTTCCTTTAGTCTAGTCTTAGAAACTAGGTCTCCTGTCTTGCACCTGAAAAGCCACGTTGTAATTTTTATGAGTTTTGCGAACTCAATGAGTGAACCATCATTAATTATTTCACCCAAGTCAAATACACAATATCACACATTTCACATATATTCTTTCCGATACGAATACAGATACTGACCCATTAGACTCAGTCAGAATTAGAAAACGTGGAGCAAAGCTCTACGTATAGAATACTGAGCTTAAAGCTCTTTCAGACTAGCTACTCTGATCACAACACCTTTATCTGAGCATGCATTTTATGAAATGTATCAAATATAGAATATATCATGTATAACATTGATTGATGATGCACAGTTAGAATCTCATAGTCATCAGACCTAAGTATAAAATTCAACATTCGTTGAGTATACAGATAGCATTCAAAATTTAGATGCAAATAGAACACTTCCAATACCTTCCCAAATATCAATCTCCTCATACCATTAAAGTTCGAAATTCATAAACAAATCACAATCAGTTTAATAATTGGAAGTCAAACAAATAAAATCAATCCTAGGAAAATCATCTAGGTTGACTCATAGTACACTCCAATAAGATATTGCTAGATGGTCAGCCAATGTTTGGCTGGCGTCCAATATGCTCCTCTATATCATACAAAGCACATTTCCATATATCACACTTTTGCACAAATGTATAAGTATTCCTTTATGCACATCTATATATAGAAAATATGCACAATGCATGTTCAATGACAATCCTGGGTATCTTATCATGATTCTTGTCACCATATCATTCATATATCAAAACTCTCATAATTATCATTTGTACTTAGGCTTTGGACCACAATAAAACAATTTGAAACTAATTTTGTAATCTAATTGATCATTTCAGATTTTTCTAACAACATGCTTTCGGGTTAACTTTCCATGATCATTATGATAAGGTAATTGACACAATTAGGCAACACTTCCTTCCATAAAACTGTTCTACAATGTCTTAAGTTTCTAATGACATGAGGATCATACAATTTGATTCAGTATTCCAAAAGTTATACTCAATTTACTTTGGACTATTCTTTGAACTATAACTATACTCTGTATTCAACTTCAAGTCAGATTTTTTAATTCTTAATGACAGAATTAAAATTGAATCTCTTCAAAAAATTTGTATCCATATGTCTCCAGTTCAATTTAAATCTATAATCATTCCATTTGGATACCTACTGATCAAGATATAATCAAAATACCGAATTATATTTAGTGAAATTATCCCAGTTATCACATTCTAGTACTCCTCACATTTTCATCTTAAATCCATTAACCCAACTAAATTAAGTCACGGCCGTGCAACATGAATGCACGGCCATGCATTACAACACATTTGAGTCATGGGCGTGCAACCATAATTCACGCCTGTGCACACCAACATAATGGACGCCCGCGCAACTTACGCACGGCCGTGCACACCCAACCAAGATTTTTCCTCATCATTTTCGTCCACATTTTATCACTCAATTTCTATCGCTTGATTTCAGATTGCTATAGTTTTTTGTGGAGATGTAGATCAATGTGTTACGATTCTTTTGGTTTAAGAATCAAGTCATTTGGATATTAGGAGAAGAAGTTATAGCAAAAAGATCGAAGGATGTTTAGAAAACCCTTTTCCTTTAGAAAGCTTCGGGTCACGATTATGCAGAGGCACGATCACGAGTTTTAAAACCACCCTACGAAGTCGTGATCGTGCTGAAGCATGATCATGCTTTCCAACTTTTTCAGCGATGTCACGATCGTGCATCCTGCTTCTTCTTCTTCACCAAGCTGTAAATTTTCTTTCTCCCTTTTTTTTCCCAAAAATACAAACCTAGTTTTCCATTTTACCAGATTTTCAACTTATAACTCTATTATCCACCCCTATTTCGAATCTAATTCAGTTCAACTCCATACAGAACAAATCAAATTCATACTTAATATCAAATATCAAAATCGTATATCCTACTCGGATATTTCAAAATTTCTGCAATTTTCTATCTTTTCCCATTTTCAAATTTCTCTCACTACTGTAATTTTTGTTTCCAACAATAACAATCCACAAAACAAAACAGAACCTATAGCCATACGATTCTACATCACATTTTTCTGCTATTGTTTTTGTTAAACTCAAGAACTCAAGACAAACAAATTAAAATCCCTAATTACTAACAACCTTCGAAAACAGATCACTATTCATGCAACTCCATTTCAGTTCAGCTTTTCTACAATTAATCATTCTTTTATTGCATGTTTAACTTCTACACATTCTATATTTTTATCACTAAAATCTATCTAATTCTTACAAGTATTCATTTCCAAACATTACAACATCATCAAAAACCACGAAAACAATAAAACATCACTTACATAATATAACAAAATCTCTAGCAGTGATTCCGGTGGATGAAGGATAAATAAGAATAAAGTTTACTTTGATGAAACTAAATACACAACCATAAATAACATGGTGTTTCGGTGTTGGTAAACAAGAAGAAGATTTTTCAATAATACTTTTGGTGAAGAGATAACAACAGAGGAATGAGCTACATTGAAATCCATACAATACGTGGCTAAATTGCATGTCCTACATGTGTCACTGTTCAATACTACCACATTTCACAATTTTACTGGTTATATTTCCTAGTCCAAAATACCCTAATTTTTAAAAAATTTCCTAAAATTCACCAAAAATTTCAAAATAATAATTATTATCACCAAATAATTTTCGAACACAAATAATCCACGATGCCCAATTAAAAATCAATTCTAACCCGGAAAAGTCAAAGAATGGATGTACAATCATAGTAATGTGCAAAAATCAATATTCTGGTGTATGTGCATGCCAGATTCAGTTTAAACATGATATGCACTTTTCTAATTTCTCATAATACACTATTCTGGCCTTAACATGGGTAACGGGATGTTACATTATATGTTGCGTTACAACCTCAACTAGCTTTTTAGAACCACCTTTTTTGGAATTCCTAGTACCTCCACTAATACTACTACTCTGTAGCACCCCAACTCTTATAATGCATATCCCCAAACATACGACGGTATTCGAGAACATACTCTACGAGGGTGGCATGCTAAACCGGCCGTTAATCAAACTCATTACAAATTTTTTAAAAAACAATGCACGTATATGCAAAAAATCAATAAACAAATCGGGCCCACTTTATTCGCAAACATTTTTATTCACAAGTGTCACTACACTTATTGATCAATCTCGTTTACAAACATTTCCAATTTGGAAAGTTATTACAAACATAATTATTCAAATACACATGATACAATAATTGCGGAATACATATTTTGATTAAAAATATAAAGAAATACAAATGTAGATGTGAACTGATCCCAACCTATATCTCTTACTCAAATGCAGTGGCTAGACTCCAATTTGTTTAACTGGAGATCTTCTCTAAGCCTGAAAAATAATGTTACAATATTGGGGTGCGTTTTGCAAACTTAGTGAGTGGACCATCTTCGATGGTTCACCCAATCACATAACACGTCAATTCATATGATCACATAATTCACATCATTTTATTTATCAAGAAGTAGCATCACAAAACTCTTTTGTTCACGATTTTCACATTTCTCATTCAGCACAATTCAACAATACATTTCAATCACTCAAACATACATATTAAATGTATATGCAATGCTCATGAGACTCACTTTCTTTTATTATTGTTGTGACTGAGTGCCTGTAACTGTCCCCTATCCAATATGGATACCGAACTCATTAATAATTGTCCCTTATCTGCTGGAGATACAGGGCTGATTGTACATAGTGAGCCTTTGGCTTTTAATCACTTTCTAAGCTTTAAGCTCCTTTTCACTTTCTGAGCTTTAAGCTCTTTTCTGGTGGCTACTCCGGTCACAACAACCTTTATGTAATGCAATGCATCAATCACATAAGATCAATCAATCACTTTATTTCAATTTACACAATGACTTCACATGTCATCAAACCTTGGTCTGACATTCAACATTTAAGTTGAGAAAACACATAGTCAGCCTAATTCACAATCAATGAGCATATCCAATATTATTCATGCATCAAACGCCTCGGACATTCAATGTCCGGAATCAGTACAATCACATTCACAAAATCGTTCAATACAAAACAATCATTTAAAGTAAGATCATCTAGGTCAACTCACAATACGCTCCAAATTAGCATTAGCTTCCATGATCCAGAAATGTCTGGAGAAGACGTTCTATCTTGTATCATCACTATGTAACACACATATTGTACGCAGATTATTAATTGCACAATCTTATGAATACTCAATCATATACATATGTATATGTGTTGTGTATAATGCATGCTCAATGACAATTCCAGGTATATTATCTAAATTCACATCCTATGCTCATTCTCATTTCATAATTCATATAGGTTTAATTGAACTTAGGTTTACACTTCATTTGTACATGAACATTCTAAGTTCACCATTCAATCCTTATCCTTTGTATGTGTCTAGCTTATTCTTAGGCTTACACCTCAAAAAAACTTGGTTATTCTAATATCATAAATCAATTTCTCGTCATTTCTTTTCTAACATTATGTGCTCTCATAATACCCTATTCTCATTCACATTCACTTAATACATATTACTCAACTCCTTTGGATCATAACTATAATCATATGAAAATCTTCATTCCCATTATACTCATGCCTTTGGTACTTTGATATCATCCATTCATTCACTAAGTTATAACCTCCATTATCACTTGAAACATATCACACATTTAGTCACTTAATCAAAGCATCATTCTAGGTTTAATTCAAGCTCCATTTAAGCCTAATTTAAGTCCAAATAGACAGTGAATGTCCGTTGAGCGGACATTCATGGGTCACTTACAGAAAATTGAAAATTTGACCCTTTAGAAAGCAAAATCTCTTATTGGGTATAGAAGTTGTAGAACTCAAAGTCCTCTTCGAAAGCATACTTAAATGACCTCAATTTGAGACCCTAAAAAAAGTTATGCCTCTTGCCCCAACATCTATCCAATTGCATCCTTATTTTCTAAATTTCTAACTCTTTACGTACTACATCCAACACCTTATGCTTGGTCTATCATTTCTAATTTAATTACTCATCATTTCCCATTATTCTAACTCCATTTCAACTCAATATCATCCATAAACAAGTTATATTCCATGATTAATCATGAACACTAAAAACAGAACATATACATATATATATATACATTCATCATCAACTTTCTGCACATATTCATCTTCATTTCCACCTTCATTTCACTTCTAACTATCACCTTAATTCATCTCATTTCAAAAGCATAACTCAACATCTTGGTTAACATAACTTTCACTTTCATTATACCCTTAACTCACAACTCATAACATCTATATAACAACTCATCACTCATGGTTTTCATACTCTCAAAACAGAACAAAAACATATGTATTCATCCATCAATTTACTGCACCCAGTACTCAACTTCAAGTCAAATTTTGAAACTCTTAAAGACAGAATTTGAATTCGATTTCTTCATGAAAAATGTAGCCATATGTCTCTAATTTAATTCAAATTAAAATAATCCAATTTGGATATGTACAGATCAATTCATGGCTAAAATACCGATGCATATCCAATGGAAATGTTACAGCTGACATATTCCATCACGCTTTAAACACCATTATCACTTTGTCTCTAAACTTCCATCCTAGTTCTTCTCTTTTCAAGACACTACACTTGCCTTTTCTTTAACTTCAATACTTAATCCAATCCATTTATAAAACAACTAATGATTCACGTTTTTATACATCAAAACAGAACATGAAAATATCCATTCATAAATTAATTTTTTTTGCACTTCTTTCTACATCATTTTTGGATTCACTCTAACTCTAAATCTTCTCTACATCAATTTATGAATCATTAATCATCATACATGTAAAAGCAAGGCATCAGTGTATTCATTTCTTTACCCATGTTCCAGCACATATAAAACACCATTTTATGTCCATTTAGCCTCTAACTATCATCGCCCATGCTTCATTCAACAAATCAAGAAGAGAAATGCTTATACTTACTTGTTTAGCTTCAAGGTCTTCAAATCACACTTAACCCTAGCTTCTCCCATGCATCCCACGATCATCAACTTTTAAGGTGGAATAGGTTGGGTCCTTTAGCAACAAGAAGAAGATAGCAAGGTATTTAAGTGGCTAGTGATGGAAGAAAGCTAGGTTCAACTTTGAAGCTTGGAGAAGAGAGTGTTGTGAAAAAGAGAGGACCATGAAGAAAATGAAGAAGATGAACATGAGAGAAGTAAATAGCAAGGGAAAGATCAAAATGTGGGTCTTCCACTTAATAGATATCATAATTTAAAAAGAAGTGATGTGGCAAGTGACTCTTGTCACTTTCTCATGGTCCTCTTTTGGTCTTTTAATCTACTAGTCCATTTGTCTCCAATTTTTTAACCCAATTTTCTCCCAATTTTCAATGTCACTTATCATTAAATCTTAATGTCATTCATAAAACTTTCCACTGCCATTTAACTCTTACTTCTACTACTATTCATTAATTGTTCTGCCACTTGGCATTTTTCTTAGTCCAAAAATATCCTTAAATTCTAGAAAATTCTCAAATTTCACCAAAAATTCTAATTCACTACTTATACACTCCAACTCAATTTTTAAGACACATAATACATAATTCGCATTATAGTCACATTAAAACAATCATTTATACCTGAAAAATGTCAAATGAGTGCATGAACAATTAATTGTAATGTGTGCAATAATCAAATTCACGTGTGTGTATACTAACATTATGCATGAGTATGAAATGCATTTTTCTAATCTCTCATTGTTATTTCTCAATTACTAAAATCTAGGGTTCTAACCCTTAGTATAGAAACGGGATGTTACATACTTTGTATTCTCTTTTATCGCAAGGGAATTCTATCGTACAAAGGATATTAGAATAACCAAGTGTTCTTGAGGTGTAAGCCTAAGAATAAGCTAGACACATACAAAGGATAAGGATTGAATGGTGAGCTTAGAATGGTCATGTACAAACGAAGTGTAAACCTAAGTTCAATTAGACATATATGATTTATGAAATGAGAATGAACATAAGATGTGAATTTAAGTAATATACCTGGGATTGTCATTGAGTATGCATTATATACAACACACATATATATATGTATGTGATTGAGTATTCATAAGATTGTGCAGTTAATATTGTGTGTGTGCAATATGTATATTTTTATCTGCATCTAGACATTTGCGGATCATGGAAGCAATTGCTAATCTAGAGCATAATGTGAGTCGACTTAGATAGTCTCATTTTCATTATTTGTTCTGTATTGAATTACTATTGATATGATTGATGTGAATGTGTTGATTCTGGACGATAAATGTTCGAGGCATTTGATGCTTGTAAGAGTCATTGGAAGTGCTGAATGAATAAGTGATACTCAACATTATTGTTGAATGTCAAACCAAGGTCCAATGACAAATGTGAATGTGAAACTGAAATCAAGTGAATGATTGAATATATGTGAATGTGACGCATTTCATTACATGAATGCATGACAACATGAAGGCTGTTGTGACTGGAGTAGCCACTGAAAAAGAGCTTAAAGCTCAGAAAGTGAGAAAGAGCTTAGAGCTCAGAATGTGGTAAGAGCCTTAGGCTCACTATATAAAATGAGCCCTGTATCTCCACGGATAAGGGACAGTTATTAATGAGCCCGGTATCCACAATGGATACGGGACAGTTATAGGCACTCGATCATAACAATAACAATTAAAAGTGAGTCTCATGAGCATTGCATTTGCATTTAATATGTATGATTTAAATGGTTAAAATAAATAGTTTGAATGATTTTTGAATGTGAAATATGATTTAAGTGAATATGAAATATATGTGACTCAACATGTTGAATTGATGAAGTGATGTGAATTTCGTGAGTATATAAATTGATGTGTTATGTTATGTGATTGAGTGAGCCATCAAAGATGGCCCACTTGCTGAGTTCGTAAAACTCAACCCAATATTTGCAACATTTTTTAGGCTTAGAGAAGATCTCCAGTTAGACATATTGGACTCTAGCTATTGCATTCGAGTAAGAGATAGAGGTCAGGATCAGTTCGCATCTGCATATATATTTTATTATTTTGTATCAAAATATATATTCACAAGTATTGTACAATGTGTATGCGAATGATTTTGTAATGTAATGACATTATGACTACAAGTGTTTTGTATCTATAATGGGCCCAGGTGGCTACTGAATTGCTAATGATATGTATAACGGTTGTAACACTGCAATTGAAAATGTTTATAAATAAAATGGGTCGAAAGTTCCCTTATTGATTTTTCGCATATGCGTGTGATATTTTTGAAAAATTTGTAATGAGTTCGATTGACTAACTATTCTAGCATGCCACCCTCATAGAGTATGTTCTCGAATACCATCGATATATTTGGTGATATGGACTATGAGAGTGGGGTGTTAGTTTTGGTATAAGAGCCTAGATTTAGAGTCTTACATGGGCGTTTTTTGAAATATATGTCAAGGTACATACATTTTAGACATGTTATAGCAGGCAGTAGCAATTGATCCCCAGTATTAGTCACATTTACATGAGACACACGCATGAACATTTGTTAAAAGTATGAGCTAATAGAAATAGTGAGAAGAATGATGATCTATCAGAATGTGAGGAAATGAAAGTTTGTGGATATCTAGAATTGAGAAATAGTATCTGGTTCTATATGATAGATCAAGATTCACTACATTTGTATGTGTGGTTGTATCATTGAACATGATATCCGTATTGTATTGTGATGGTATAGCCTTGAATGTGATATAAATGTGAATATATTGTCGTGGATTGGTCGTGGATTGATTGAGGAAAATAGAGATATGGTAGAAATGACAAGATTTAAAGTGTACAAGCAAAGTTGGATGAAAACAAAATTTATTATGATCTTAAGAAGATGAACTTGGAACTGAAATGGATGTTTGATTAATATGACAAGAGTTATGATCCATCATAAGAATGTGTTAGCGAAATTGAGATCAGAATTTCATAATGATTATGCATCTATAATTTTGAATTGATTGTGAATATACGTATGTAAGATGTTAAAAAAGGATAATTGGAAGTTGAGATGAATGTTAGCGACATATATAGAAGTTCAAAAGGTTAAGTTGAATTGTTATTGTGAGTATATATTTTATATTGTGATCACCTTGACAAGTGATATTATTAAGTACCTGTGTATCATATACTTGGATATGAAATAGGAAGTGATCCATG
>JAOSBL010000009.1:8863227-8881983 GCA_027568915.1 Erythroxylum roraimae
TATTCTATATATATATACCGAGACAGAATTTGTAACTTGCTATCCTCTTGCCTAGCAGGCAAAGATTGACCTCTGTGGAAAGGATGATTCATTCATTACAGTATTTCTGATCCTGGATAACAAGCCTAAGGGTTTTCCCGCTTCAAGTCTTGGAAGAAAGACGCAGTAGTCGGGATAGAAAGATTTGAAATAACTCTACACTCGATGAAGGTTTTCTTTATATAAACACAAGTATTATTATGGTTTTGGTACTTTAATTGATTGTTTATATCGTTTCAATCTTAATGTTGATTTTGCTGAATCTCTATTTCATGTTGGCCATATTATAGGAAATAAACGTAGTGCACATAAGGAATGTTCTACTTTTTTGTGGCATAAAAGATTAGGTCATATATCCAAAGAAAGGGTATAGAGGTTAGTGAAAAATGAAATTTTATCTCAATTGGATTTTACTGACTGGGATATATGAGTGGATTGCATTGAAGGTAAGTAAACTAAACATATATTAAGGAATCCAACCATAAGAAGTAGCGAATTACTTGAATTAATACACATTGACATCTGTGGCCCTTTCGATGTCCCTTGCTGGACCCCACTTCCGGTGCCCAGCATTCGAAAACATTTAACAAAAACAATACTTGCCCATAACCCTATTGAACTTGTTTAGGGACAAAGGGAATATCTTTCCCTGTATACATCGGATTAAACAATTCCTTGGACGGTTCAAAAGAACTCAATATCTACAACTTTCATAAAGACCTTGAAGATGGATAGCGCACAAAAGAAGCGAAGGTCAACTATAAAGGAAATAGAAAGTAGACGAATGCAGAGCACGGCAGACAAATGCCACAAGCAGACGAATGTCAAAAGGCCGACGAATTCCACAAAGCAGACAAATGCCAAAAGGCAGACGAATGCCACAAAGCAGACAAAAGCCATAAGGCAGACGAATGCCACAAAGCAGATGAATGCCAATAGGCAGACGAATGCCACAAAGCAGACGAATGCCAAAAGGCAGACGAATGTCACAAAGCAGACAAATGCCACAAAGCAGACGAATGAAGTCAACTTAGGACGAAGCAAAGTCAACTCAAGAAGATGCAACTCTTAAGACGAAATGACGTCATCACAGACGATATAAAGTCATTACAGACGAAGCATCTTTACAGACGATACAACTTTACAAACGAATCATCCTTACAGACGATACGTCTTCACAGACAATATGACATCATCACAGACGATATGACGTCATCACAGACAAAGCGTCTTTACAGATGATACAACTTTATAGACGAATCCTCCTTAATACTCCTAAGCATCTCCCCTTCTAAAGACCATGACTTTTAACTCCTACGCCCAAATATTTCCTACTATATACCGATGGAAAGCTAGAAAGATGATCTACAACTTTCTAGAAGGCAGTTTTGACTAATTTGGCCTAAATTAGTCCAAATTTTCCCTGAAGTTGACACACAATTTCTACACTTAAGAGAGAGTTGGATTTTTTAAATGTGCAGCTACCAAAGAAACATGCACATACACATGGGGAACTTTTCAGTTCTAAACTCATTTGCCAAAACCACAAAAGCTCATACATAGCTTTAATTACAATTTATATTATAACAAAGGCTTAATACAAATTACAACATATAGAGGATGCTCAATGTTTAATAAGCATATAAGGCTATCCAAAATTTATCAAACTAACTTAGTTACAATAGTTCCTAATATCTTGGAGTTTCCGATGCCTTGCAAGGATTGCTACTCTTCTCGTTCTGCACTTGAGGAGGGAATAGTGGGGTGAGCTACACAACTCAGTGGCTAAAATATTTATAGCCATTGGTAATTAACCACAAATTCAAGCATATGTATATATATACACTCAATAATTCAAGCATTCTTCAATTTAATTAAACACTCATAACACATAGCACTCAAAGGCAGCATGCATGACAAGTTAAAGATACAATGCACAGCAAATGGCTCGAGGGTTCCATGATAACAGAATGGAGAAACCGAAGTTTACCCCATGAACAGAATGAGTCCAATTTCGGAGCTCATAAGCCACAAGCGGGCAGCTAAGAGAACGCTCTTGTCAACGTGCATGCGACGAACAAAATGGTTCCACTCTTGCCCAAACAAAAGCACATATTCGTTTTCTCATGTGCTCATACTTTATGCTTTGTCTTCTTTTCATTTAATACAAAAGTCATGACCTCTTGTGAGGTATAACATAATCATATTTCATCATGCATTTTCAACATTTAGGAACAAGTCAATTTCATCATGCACATATAGGCAAGAATTTGCCTAATCACACAATAACCATAAATAAATTACCCACCTAATTAGCTTGCAAAAATCCAAGTCAAACTTGCCTTTCCCCTTGCTCTTGGGTAGGATTCCCTTGGTTTCCTAAAACAACCAAGGTTCCATTCAAAACAACATTCCAATAAAGTTTATAAACTTTAAAAAAATTACAAAATTTCAACAAACGTAAATTTAACTCAAATTTAAACTACCTATACCCCATCTAGGTTAGAAAACCTAAGATCTAGTTTAGAAATCCATAAAAATCCATCTAGGGTTTCTCTTCTTCTTCCTACACAACTCATCTCTCTCTCAAAACCCTTTTGTTCTTCTACTAAACAAGAAGAAGATGATACTTACCTTAGAAGTTTGATTTCTCCCTCTTCCCACAATTTCTTCTTCCTTTCTCTTCTTTCTCCACGATTTTTCTCTCTTTCTTATCTCTTTGGTTCTCACGACACCCTCTATTCTCTTCTTCCCTTTCTTATTTCAAGTGTTATATTTAGCTTAATCTTCCAAAATTACCCCTCATTTACTTAGCTTTTCCAAATTTGCCCTTCTTTTGTTTTTATCTAAGTCTACTAACTCTCTTAACCCATTAAACACCATATTAATTCCAACTTAATTCTAACACTTCATTCTAACTTCTAATTTCAAATTTCTATTCATACTTGCTAATTTGATGACTCAATTCTAAAAATAATGAAAGAATAAATCACTAATAAATAAATAAATAATTTTTTTGGGGTCCAACATTCCTTCTTAAAGCAGCGAAAAAATTTCATTACTTTTATTGATGACTTCTCACGATATGGTTATATTTATCTACTACATGAGAAGTCTCAGTCTATGGACATCCTAAAGGTGTTCGTTAATGGGATAGAAAGGTAGTTAGATAGAAAAGTAAAGATAGTGAGGTTTGAAGGAGGTGGTGAATATTATGAAAAATTTGATGAAAGTGGACAATGTCCAGGTCCATTTGCAAAGTTTCTTGCAAGTCAAGGCATATGTGTGCAATACACAATTCCTAGTACACCACAGCAAAATGATATAGTTAAAAGGCAGAATTGTACTCTTATAGATATGGTTAGGAGTATGTTAAGTTATAGTATTGTACCTTTATCATTATGGATGCATGCATTAAAGACCGCTGCGTATCTACTTAATAGGATTCCTAGTAAGGTAGTTCCTAAGACACCTTATGAACTGTGGACATGAAGGAAACCTAGTTTATGACACCTTCATATTCAGGATTGTCCGGCAGAAGTAAGACTGTATAATCCACATGAAAAGAAGCTTGATGCGAGAACCGTTAGTGATTACTTCATTGACTATCCCAAAAAGTCAAAGGGTATAGATTTTATTTTCCTAATCATAGTATAAGAATAGTTGAGTCTGGTAATGCTCAGTTCATTGAGAATGGTCCAATCAGTGGGAGTGGAGAATCGCGAAAAGTGGATATTCATAAGAGTCGAGTAGAAACTACTTCTAGTTGAGTAGAAACTATTACATCAAATATGATCCCACAGGTTGTTATTCCTCTTGCTGCATCACAGATACAAAATATATTGGAACAACAAATTAATGTTCCAATTCCACAAATTGAACATATTAATGAAGAATCAGTTAATGATATTCAAGTTACAAATGATCAAGTGATGCCACAAGAAGTGGTATTATGAAGGTCTGTAAGGTAGAAAAGACTAGCTATTTCAAGTGACTATGAAGTTTACTCACTTGAACATGAATGTGACTTGAGCATTGATCAGGATCCAGTCTCGTTTAAACAAACCATAAAATGTAGCAATTTTGAAATTTTGTTTAGTGCTATGAAAGAAGAGTTGAAAGCAACGGATGACAACAATGTATGGGAATTGGTTAAGCTGCTAGAAGGTGCAAAGCAAGTGGGCTGTAAACGGGTTTTTAAGACCAAATGTGACTGACAAGGAAACGTTGAAAGGTATAAAGCCAGACTTGTTGCCAAAGGTTACACTCAAAAGGATGGCATTGACTATAAAGAGACCTCTCTAGTTTCAAAGAAGGACTCTTTAAGAATTGTTATGGCCCTGGTGACTCATTATGATTTAGAGCTTCACCAAATGGATGTAAAGACCGTTTTTCTAAATGGTGACTTGGAAGAAGAAGTTTATATGGATCAACTAGAAGGTTTCGTGACCACAAGAAAGGAACGATTAGTATGTAAATTAAAGAAGTCAATATATGGATTGAAACAAACTTCCCTACAATGGTATCTTAAGTTTAATGATATCATTATATCTTATAGTTTTGTAGAAAAGATCGTTGATTAATGTATATATATGAAGGTTAGTGGGAGCAAGTTCATTATATTAGTCCTATATGTTGATGATATCCTTCTTGTTGCTAATAATATGGTTTTGTTACATGATGTAAAGAATTTTCTCTCTAATAATTTTGAAATGAAAGATATGGGTGAGGCATCCTATATGATAGGAATTGAATTATTCCGTGATAGATCGCCAGGATTGTTAGGATTGTCTTAGAAAGGTTATATTGAGAAAGTATTATAAAGATTTAAAATGGAAAAGTGCTTCAAAGGGATAGTTCCAATTCAAAAAGGGGACAAATTTAGTCAAATGCAATGTCCACAAAATGATTTGGAACGTAGGGAAATGAAGTCTATTCCTTATGCGTCAGTAGTTGAGAGCTTAATGTATGCTCAAACATTAACTCGATCAGATATCAATTTTGCTATCGAAATGCTAGGCCGATATCAAAGTAATCTTGAAATGGACCATTGGAAAGCTGCAAAGAAAGTTCTTAGATATTTACATGGCACAAAGGACTATATGCTCATATATAGAAAATCAACCCATCTCGAAGTGATAGGTTACGCGGATTCAGACTATGCCGGTTGTGTAGACTCACGAAAATCTACATTCGATTATATGTTCCTATTAGCTGGAGGAGCAGTTTCTTGGAAATGTGGAAAGCACTCCGTCATTGCTACTTCTACTATGGAGGCTGAATTTGTGGCGTGCTTTGAGGCCACAATTTATGGATTGTGGTTACGAAACTTTATCTTAGGTCTTGGCATTATCGATAGTATCAATAAGCCGTTAAGAATTTATTGTGATAATTTCGCAGCCATTTTCTTCTCTAAGAATTATAAGTATTCAAATGGTGCGAAACACATAGATTTGAACTACTTGTTTGTGAAAGAAGAAGTGCAAAAACATAAAGTGTCAATTGAGCATATTGGTACTGATCTAATGACAGCGGATCCGTTAATTAAAGGCTTATCGCCCAAAACATTTATTGGCCATATTGAACAAATGGGCATTATAGACAAGTCCTTATTAGCATTGCGTTCTGACATGTATATATACATATAATTGTTTTGTTCAAATTGTTATGACACTTGTGAATTCAATTATAGTCATATTTTTGCTCACTTGTTGTCCATATTATGTTATATACAATAATTATTTCTATGAGATAAGAAGTATAGAATTACCTACTTAAAGTTTTATGAGTTGAGTTGATCATGCGATATATGGAAGGAATCATGTTGTATAACTTGTGACCGTTATGATCCCATAATCTTAATTTAATTAAGGATGACTTGATCAATTCCATGTATTGTGTGCACTTAAAGTTTTATTGTTGATTCACTAAGTCATAACATGGGCCAAGTGAGAGATTGTTAGATTATTTAGTAGCCCATGTCACTTATGGATTTGAGTCCAATGAAAAAAGCCTAAGATAATGGTTATTAGGTATTAAGGAGTTGATCTCAAATGGGTCTAAGACCCTTTCCCTCTCTCCTTTAAAAATAAAATGCAACAATAGACATGTTGGTTGGCTGTTCATATGTTTTAGAAAACATATATCAAGAGAGGTTTCTAAATCATTGAGGAAACTAATCAAATAAGATAAGGAAGAGAGGGAATGAATCCTTACAAACACTATCATGGATTTAGGTATGACTTAATAGATCGATCCATAAATGTCTTTCATCTTCAAGTATCTCAACGGAAAAATTAATGTCAATCTAGAATTGAAAAAAATTAGAAGTTTAAGCATTTTATTATTAATTTTTAAAGTTCAGGTTATAATTACAAAATTGACCTATTTTTTAATTTTTTTATAACTAACCCATTAAAATTTGATATGTTAAGAATTGAATTGAATTAAAACTTAATATTAACATCTAATATTATAATAAAAATAAAATAATAGATAGTATGATGAAACCAAATAAGTTTTTATTTTTGGTTTCTTTGTCACAAATCTAAACATAATTTTATAAAATTTTTAATACAAATATTAATCATGTGTAAAAAAACTAAAAATAGGAAATCGAAATAAAAAACTTAACAAATAAAATTTTTAATACAAATATTAATCATGTGTAAAAAACTAAAAATAGGAAATTGAAATAAAAAACTTAACAAAAAGTAAAGTGAAAGTATTGATCTTCGATTGTTTTTAGAGGATAAAGACTATTACATTATGATGGGTTTAAAAAAGTGTAGGGATGTTAAGGTTATTGAATAGCGTCCAAAGAGATTGAAAACTTCTAAAGAGGAAACAAGAAGCCAATAATTTATAGTTGAAAAGTGGTGGTTACCACTAGCCAGGTAGGATTTAAAAATATTTAAAATTTATGAGACTACTTCTATGATGTTTTAAGGATTATTGTATAACATTATTTTGGTTAGAAAATAGTAAAAATTAGTGGTGGACTAGTGAAAAACCAACAGTAAGAAAAAAAAAATTAGAAAATAACAAATTCAAACTCCTCTTGAAAATATGAAAAATACCAAATATCTCTGTGGATGAGTTCTTTTTATAAGCATTAAAAAGTTCAAATTCATTATATGAAAACTAAAAGAACTTAAAATTTTTTATTTAATCGATGTATATATTAATCATAAAATTCCTATTTCACATTGGCATAAAATAGCTAAATACAAAAACTTTACACTGAATGGCTATAGTGAAAGCCCCAAGGAAACGACTAATCTCTAAGTCATCTACAACACATATGGTCTTTAAGATCCTGAACGTTGGGATTGCAATGATGTTTCTTTGGTTAACTTCATTCCTATTGCCTGCCTGTCTATCAATTTAACAACCACCAACCTTAAAAGAGGATTTGTTAATACATTTAACAAAAGAAGTCAAAAGCATATCAAAGCTCCTAGGCCTAATAGTCTTAATAAACACTTCTTTCAAAATGTTTTAACACATCATTGCAAATGAACTTGTTAATGTTATTTTAGACTTCTTCAACAAAGGAATTATACTGAATAAGCCCTACATTTCTTTATTTCCTATAATGCTAATCCATCTTCCTTGCAAATTTAAGGTTTACTCATTTTGATTTATTTGCAATTCTAGAATGCAAAGAAAAGTAAGAGAATCAACAAGTAAAGATAGAAGCAAGAAATCAGTTTATTACTTAAAAGTTAGTTACATTACTTTTCAAAAGAGATTGTACTATTTTACATGTATCACTATACAGAGAGCCTAACAAGAGAACTAAAATCCTTAACTTGGGCAATGATGATTTGTGACAATTACAAGCAGAAATCAGAATTGAAAACTATACACATAAGTACAATGTGCACATGTTTAACAGAAACTGACCAACTACACTTGTTTTATCTAAACTAGTTGTACAATGAGCTGTCCAAAGCATTCAGGTTCTTAGTTCTTGCCAAACTATTGAAATCAAGAAATGATAATAAATATTCCCATATGGTCTATTCTACAGAGTGACAAGTTTTAATCAATATTCTCATAAAAAGAATAATAATCTGATGACTTATTCATGGGAACCTTAGATGGGTACCCCTATAATGTTTCACACTAATAAAATCAACAAGAACCCCAAGTACAATCCTTTTAGAAGGAAACCCAACAATGGGACAATTCAAAGTATACCTGACAAGAATCAACAAATACTGCCAGATATTACAGAACATTAAAATCTACGAGGAAAAAACGAAAAAAGAGTAGTCTATGATCTTTTTGTATCACTGCCTCAACAGAGATGCATAATACATTTTTTACTATATCCCGCAAGCTGCTTTTACATCTCACTCAAAATAAAACAAAAACCAAGAGGGGTAATTCAGAACTCAAACCTTAGCACAAAATCCCTTATACTTCTAACTTTAGTTCTTCAAAACAGGCACTCCAGTTAGCTATGACCAATTTTCTTTGACCGAAAATATTATAGAGGGGAAGTGCAGAAATTCACAGTTCACCTGCTTCTCCAAATTATCTTTGCTACAATATCTTGAAAACCAAAATAAACTCCTAGGCAGCAATTCCTGCACCAATATAAATCAAGAATGGGGATGGAAGAGTTATTAAAAATCAATGAAGAAAAAAAAATATCAGTCAATGATAATCAGTTGTAAACAAATAAGCAAGGTGTTCAAATTTTGTAGACACATATGTGTTGACCAACACAAGAAAATACAGCTACATAATTAGTATGCATTCACACCCAGCATCCAAATCCTTAGGCCATTCAAACTATTTTGCTGAAAACCAACTATAATTATTGTAACCATAAAATTGGAATCATGATCACGTATTTCTCAAAATTTTGTAACTACATCCTAAAGAGTGTTTATAAAGGGCTAACAAAATAAATGTTCATGTTACAAGAATGATATTTACATGGATAAACATTAAGCATGTTTTCATGTGTAAGATTACATACGAAACAAATAAAGTTTCGTTGTTAAAGAAAATATCAAAAGTGACACAAGGAAAGAGGGAGAGAGAGAAAGAGTGACGTAGGTATAAGAACTATTCTCTTCACGAACTTTAGACTTTGTAACTTTTCAATACTTTAATGTAGCCCCCACTAGTGCCATGTAAACCTTGTTGTTTGATTAAATTTAACCCCTACTGTTTCTTGATGTCACAAAAGATACTAAATATAGTAAACTAACATACGAGTCATTTCAACTGACTATATCTCCCAACAAATGCACCCTAAAGAAGAGAAGTACAATCCAGAATGTTGTTCAGGAAAAGAATTCTAATAAGCAAAGATAGGAATCATGTGAATTGAGTTTTAGGAACAAACTCGATTTAGAAACATATTGCAAGCCTATTTAGGAACGAGAACATGACTTCAGATCATTATTATTTGGGTCTCCATTACATTTGGTATAGATTGCATTTCATCCCCCGTTCCTTCCACTTTATAATCCTAGTTCTCACATTATGCACTCAGATCCATTCTCAGGACAAGAACTCTGTCAAAGAGAAATATAGTCACTTATATGCTTATAGCTCAAGACAATGGAATTAAAGGAACAGGAAAAAAAAAAACAGAGTATTTCTGTCAAAACCCAGTTGAAGTACTTAAAGACGATGCACCTTAGAGGTGTCCTTTGTTTTTATGATTGCATGTTTTAAAGGGTTTGTGATGTTGCTGCACAGATGATGACTTCTAAAGCTATGGTCTATCTTAAAGGAACAGACATAAAGGAGGACCAAAGTGACTAAAAAGATCTTCATATTGGAGTTGTCAGCAAGCATATCATCAGAGAATCATTCCTGTTTCTTAGAATAGAATCGCACCAAGCAATTACGCATTCACCACAAGAAATTAAATTTGTCAATTCCAAAATCGTCAGTTTTTCCATTATCTTGCTTTTAACCAGATAGATAAAAGAAGTAGACGAAACACAAGTGCATCTTAATTACTATGCAAGCCTTACTAGTTAAGATACAACTTTTCACAGAAGAACAAAATCCTATGGATAAGAGTTAGCAATTTCAGTTCAATACCAACCATGATGGCCCAACAATTAAATACAAACAATGATAAGCAGTTTGATTCCAGTTGAAGAAAGAAACATTTATGAAGTAGACCTAAAGACCATGTGACAGAATGCAATGGTTACTGTAAGAAAAGATTATGACTCTCAAACAAGTAAAAATTAAAAGGTGCGACTATGAGGATGTAGAAAGTATGCAACCAACTGCCTAAAAACTAACACCTTAAATATTTGTTAAGTCATTTTGTCCTCATATGTACAAGAATCTATTATCCTTGATTTTTCTGTGGCATAAGTAAATCAATTTTGAGAATCTAAAACAGTGCTTCACAAAAATAGAAGAGATAAGACATGAACTAGTAAATCACTAACAAGTAAACATTAGAAACAAGAATGTATTTAGAAGTTGGCCTTTGCTTGAGCATCCAAAAAGGACAGCTCATTGGCCTCCTAAATGTAGGATGTCCTCTCCTAAGCAAACTTTTATCCTCTTTATGTGACTCAAGTTAACAATATTTTAATTTAAATCTAAACCAAACTAAGCTCTATGAGTTTCTGCCAATATATCCTTGGTTATCTTTCCGTTAATAGAACCATTGAATCCTTCAGCTATTGCATAAAATGCCTCAACAAGATTCCTTTTTTGAGCTATACATAAACAAAAAAGTGTTGGTTCAATGGCATATGATTGACGGGATTGCATTAAAGACTACGCTAAGAAAAGCCAAAATCAAATAGGTTCACACAAAAAGACACCCACTTTTAATTAATCTCATCGTGATTCAAAGATACAAATGTTCTGATGAACATTTGTGTAGGCGATCCTTGTGCTCTTTATGGTTTCAAGATCCAAAAACTATTGCATAAACATCTGTCCTAATGGTTCAATTTCAATAATTAGATCCCCAAGATCACAATGCACAGATAAAGAGGCAACAGTTGAATGGATACAAATGACAAGGAGATCTTACCTCTATTAGACTGTCTTTTATTAACACTATAACCACCAACAAAACCAGGAGAATTTTTAACTGAAACATTCGAAGTGGCATTTCCAAGTCCATAACCAAAGGAGCCAGATCCTTCTCGGTCAGAATTTGATGATCTCCAAGTGGAGTCTGCAAAATCAGAACCTCCAGCGTAAATTTTAGTTAATGTTCCACTAAAAGCACCATTTGATGCAGCATATGATGATGTTGGGGCCATAGCATTCCCACTGCTTCTACCATAGCCACCTGTGCCCAAACCTACACTGTTTTCACCATCTCCATAGCCAAAATTCAGACTGCTAGTGGAGACATTATTTCCTCCACCTTGACCAGAAAGTGGTGAAGAACCCCAGTTAACTCCACTACTGCCAAAAGTGCTTCCTCCAAAACTTCCACCTCCAGATGCCGCATATGCGTTAGAACTTCCAGAACTGGTATTATAGTTAAGTCCCCCATCACCCCACATGTTCCTACTTACTGAGCTGAAAAAGGAAGTATTACCTCCATTGCCTCCATCATAACCTACAGGAGGACTAGCAAACCTATTTGTATTGCCAATGTAGTAAGGGCTCGCTCCTCGCCCATAGCTGAGATTGCTGGTAAAAGTTGCACTCCCCCCATAAGTAGGGCTTAATGCTGGCTCAAAATTTATACCCATTCCATAACCAGAACCAAATGGTGGAAACCCACCTCGGCCACCAGCCACTGGACTAAATCTACCATCCATTCTAAGTCCATAGCCTCCGATCGTACTAGGACTGTATCCCTGAGTGAAGCCATTAAGGAAGCTATTTGACCTACTCAGACCATAGTTATATCCACCCAGTGGGCTACGACTAGGTCCAGGTGATAACTCTTTGGGAACTGCTTTCTTAACCTCAACCGTTTTTCCATTTAGTTCATGAAATGTCTTTGTCAATACTTTGTCCACTGCCTCCTCAGAATCATAAGTAATGAATCCAAATCCCCGTGGCCTCTGAGTGTTGTGATCATACATTACCACAACATCTGTAACTGTTCCAAACTGATCAAAATACTTCTTAAAATCACTCTCTGTAACTGTAGATGCTAAACCTCCTACAAAAATCTTCCTTGTGCGGACTGGACCTGGAGAACCATGGGTGCTACTACCATTGTTTCTGGTCAGAATGTTCTGGTTATCCCTAGGAACAGCCTTTTTCGCTTCCACCTTAGGGTGAAAAGTTAACCGTAAAAAACATCAAAGACTAAGCAATGGAACTTTCAATGATAACATATGCAAAAGAAGAAAAGAAAATAAAATAGCTCAAGCTAGCTCCACTTGATTGTATGGCTCAATTTGAAAACGAATTGAATGTAACTCAGAACTATAAAACTGCTGCAGTTAGGTATTGGATTCATGCCTTCATAGGAAAATAACAATCGAACCAATGGTCATAAATTACACATCAATCTAGAGCTTTTAATTAGACTTGAGCAGACACTCACCATCCTGCCATCAATGTTATGCTTTTCCTTTATGACTCTGTCTGCGACATTTGGATCAGCAAAAACAACAAAACCAAATCCACGGGCACGCCCTGTGGTTCGATCCTTCATGATGACAACCTCCACTAGCTCTCCAAAAGACCCAAAGTAATCCTTGAGTCGATCTTCATTGGTGTCCCAAGAAATTCCCCCAATGAATAACTTGCCATTATCAGATTGCATTTTTCTTTCCTCTCTACAAAGAAAAACTAAGCTAACTCAGTAGCAAATCCCAGAAATAACAATCAAAAATTGGGAAATAATTCATCTAATTCAGAAAAGCAATCATACATCCAGGTCAATTATTTTAAGTTTTAAACAGGATGCAATTCATAAAGCAACACATAATTTGAACATCATCAAAAATAGTACAACGAAATGCAGGCGTTGAATGGAAGTTAATTGCATTATAATTGAACGAACCCAGGCAAAAAACCACTACAATACCTTATTTGAACACTTTTAACTCCTATATTCTGTCAGATTAAAAAAGTAAAAGATCCTTAAACTATCAATCAACCAAGCAACCTTAACACCACCAAACCTGGGTATTAAAATGTCAACAAAAGGGGAAAAAAAACAACAGGAAGGAAAAACCCAGAAACAGATTCAGTAACAAAATCTGATAAATGTCCAGACTTGAAAAGTGAATCAAAGATCCAAATCCAAAATACCATAAACGCACCGATTAAAGAAAAACCCAGATGCCAAATCTCGTCAAGAAAAACAAATAATTAAGATCTGAGAGGAGGCACAATATGAACAAAAATAGAGGGCATGCTCATCCTCCTACACAATATGCCCTCTTCCCCTTCAGATTGAGTTACGATTGCTGTGTTTTCAATAAGCTAATTCTATATTCAATTACCAAACAGATTGCAATTTACAAATAAATATTGTATTGAGAGAAATAAAAAAGGGCTGCCTATGGCTTTGAGAAATATAGAGAAGGTTCTTTGGAGTCTGGTGTGAAGAATTTATAGGGAGGGGCTGAAAATGGAAGGATTTTATTCTCATTTTCTTTTTTAAGCATTTTTTTGGTTTGAAATTTATGGCTACTTTTTGAGTAAAAGGCCAAAATGGAGCTGAGAAGACTATTTGTATTCTATTTGGTAGGCCTTTTCCAATTCCATTCCAATCATTTTTCACTTTAATAAACATTAATGTGTGTTATTATACGATCTGATTTTGAGCATCATCTGTTGTTTTTCGCTTGCAATTTGATTTGATCGCTTCCGAGTTGCAGGTGAGGATCATCTTTAGTTCGTGAATGTCACATAAAATAAAAGATATAAAGAATATTGAAATTAGTAAGGATAAATAAGTCAATTGTGATATATATATATATATATATAAAAGATTGTTTCGTCCATTTTGATATTCTTTCTTTTCTCCTGCGCTTGAACAAAAGACATTCGTGTTGTTAAAGTTTGGAGGTACCACCTTCTTTGTGTAACTTTAATATATGTAATATCGGCCTAATGTACTAAAGATATAATGAGCGGCTAAAAATAAGTGTTAAATTAAGACAGATTCCAATCGGTGTTCTGATGATAACTAAACATAATTATTACTAATAAGTTTATTATTTTGATGAAAAGTAATATAAGAACAAAATGAAGTCTTAAACTTAAGAAAATAGTTTATAAAATTAATAAAGAGAACTGGGAGTTTACATCCATTCAAATCACTATCAAATCAAGAACAAAAGAAGATCAAGGCTTGTTAAAGTCATTCTTTAATTTGCACTGAGACTTAATGCAACATTGAATGATGTCGACCAACATTCTAACGACTAAATTGGTCGACCAATGTACTGTATGTAGCTGTTGTAACAGCTAGTTCTAGGTTCTAACGACTAGTAAGAGTTCCAAACAATATAAATATGTGTTTTCTTATTTGTTTTATGTCAAGAAGGTTTTGGATGTTGTATACATACATTAAACAGTCTTTCAATCATTTAAGTTGTTGAGAAATTAGGACAAGATCCAATCTTAGGTGCAGTGGAATAATTACAAAACTTTTTTATATTTTGATTTTCCAAAAACTAAGATCAATTTAATTCTATAAAATGATTAACACTTGAATCATAACAAAGTATAAATTATAAGTTGTACCTTATTCCGAAGTTTGATCATAATCTTGTCGTATCTTTCGAACTATTTATGAAATTGATCCATCTTAACCATCATAGCCACACAAGTACCTAGTCTTTAATGGTATTCATAGAACAAGTGAAGAGAACTCTGTAACTCTTACAGAAAGGGTTAAACAAGAAGGGCTAGCTCTGTTAGAGTTTAAGCTTATTTATAATAGGTTTTAGATATTTTAGTAATTTAATTAAAATTAATTTCTAATTTTAATTAAACTTTAATTAGAATTACGAATAATTCTAATTAAATACCAATTATTCCTAAATAAGATCCAATATCTCATATTGATCCTTCCTTATTTATTAAATATCTCATATTTAATTGTAAGTTTCCAAAACTTTACATTAAAGTCCAACTTGATTAAAATATCTTTGCTCTCTTTAACCTGTTCTTTATGTGACAGAAAAGATGTTTAGTGAAATTGTTGTAACATACCGCTCTCATAGAGTATATACCCAGCATACCAAAGTATATCTGAGCACATACCCTACGGGAATGGCATGTTAGAGCTAAACACATTACCTTATTTATGGCATCACACATCTCACAAGATCTTCAAATGATCAAGCATTCTCATTTCATTCACAAACATAACATTCATTGTGTCATTACAATTTAAAACTCATGTATAAACATTACATATTATGCGAGAGTTTACAACTTTATACAAAATGTTCAACATGAAATGGGACGCCAGACCAAAATACTCTAACTAGACTCTTCAAAATCGGTTGACCAGACGTTTGAGCTATTTTATCCCCAAAACGCAGGTACTATACTTTTACTAGATTGCCTTAGAAGCTAGCTCTCCTTTATACCTGAAAATCAACGTTGCAATTTTGATGAGTTTGTGAACTCAGTAAGTAAACCATCATCGATGTGTTCACTCAAGTCAAACACAAATATCATAAGTAAATAACCAAATTCAACGAGTACATTATATCATTCCATTATGTATACCATATGACCTTTTATCACATTTCAATAAGTACAACATTTACACAAATATTGCATAAAACATATTAAACAATTCAGTAATTCATTGAAATCTTTTATATGATACATATAAAGTTATATATGCAAATGCACATGTAACTCCACTTTCATTTTTGCTTTGTTGTGACTGAGGGCCTATTTACTATCCCGTATCTATTGTAGATACCGGGCTTATTTCATATACTGTCTTGTACCCATTGTGGATACCGAGCTCATTAATAACTAAGCTTGTGGCTCTTTATGTACATTCCTGAGCTTAAAGCTCTTTTTCATGTTGGTCACTCCAGTCATAACTCCTTTATCTGATCATGCATATTAATGTGATTGAATGCATCAATTCACACATTATGCTATCAATGCCTTTTATTCAATATGCTCAGTCATTGATCATATTCTTCGGATTTGAGTCTAATATTCAACATTTAGTTGAGAACACATTTTCCCATTCACATACAATCAATAAGTACTTCCAATACATTCCCGAATATCAAACTCCTCATACTAACAATGTCCGAAAATATCACAATTATATAAATAACGATTCAACAGTTGAAATTTAAACAAAAACAAATCAATCGTAGTGAGAAACATCTAGGTTAACTCGCATGATTATTCAATCATACACATGTTTACATGTCATGTTCAATGCATGCTTAATTGACTATCCGGGTATGTATCCTTATTCACTAATCTTGATGATTCATTCATCATAGCTTGTATATAACTTGTTTGCAATTAGGTTATGCCTTAAGTAAGTTTGATTAGTTTAAATTCATCAATCATTCATTCACCAATCCTTTTCTAGCCTTATATATTCACACAATTTCCTGATTCTCATTCATTCATATCTAATTCACATTTCTCACATCTTTTGGATCACATTTACATTCCTAAGAACACCTTCATTCCTTTAACAACTCATAAATTCCAGATTTAGATACATTGATCTCAAACAATCCATTCCTTAAGTTATAACCTCAATTAACAACCTAAACTTATCAAACACTTAACTAATTGATCAAGCAACCATCTAGGTTCATTTCAAGCCCTAATCAAGCCCAAATACACCAAGATAAAGTAACTTATCTTTGGTTGGTTCAACAATCACACAAAACAGAATTTTTTTCACTTTAAAGCATTGCCCACGATTATGGCCCACCTTTCCACAACCGTGGAAAGATAATACAAAAATTTTCTCTTGTCAAAGCATTGCCCATGATCGTGGGAAGGAGCTAATGTAGCTTCCACGATTGTGGGATGGGTGAACAAAAAGTTCACCATCCATTTCCTTCAAATTTTTTCCAGATTCTAACACCATCATAATAGTCCATTGATTATACCTCAATTATGATTCATTCCCCTCATCAACTTCATCCCCAATTCCAATTCAAAATCATTCAATTGGTTGCTCATAAGCTAGTCTTTCATGCAATAAAAATCAAAACAGAAACTATCATTCACTATCATACATGTAGTCCTAGTTCTTTCCCATTTCAAGAACACTACACTAACACCTTTCTTTAGCATAAATTCACCTTCATTATACTTCAAATCCCAACCTAAAATCATCCTGTGAGTAGCCTCTAACCTATAGTTTCATACATCAAAACAAAACCAATTCATCCATCAAATTTTAGCACCACTCATCATTAACCCTACATGTATCCCATCTCAATTTAATCATCATGAATGTTATGCTAACATATATCATAATAGGTCACTTACTTGTTCAGCTCAAAACCTCCTCAATCTTCAAGGTAACTTAGCCCTCCAAGCTTGCAAGCAAAATTCCAAGAATAAGGTGGGAATAGAAATGGGTTTCAACAATAAGATGAAGACAACATAATTTTGGAGTGACAAAGTGCAGAATTTTAGCAAAATCTCATGATTGTAAGGGTTGTGTATGGGTGTTGATCATGAGAGAAGGAGGAGGAGATAACATGTGGCAAGAACAAAAGAAAAGATGGTTTTTCATGTGTGTGGGTGTTGTGGGGTATAGGTGTATGGTGAGTGTTGAGACACTTGTCATAACTCTTGTCAATTAAAGACCCAAGCCTTATGTCTTTTTCTTAAACTACTAAATGTCACTCCATAACTAGCCCATTTGTCTTATAGTTTCCTAAGCCACTTGCCACCCAATTACCTAAGCCATTTGTCACTCAATTATCTAAGCCATTTGTCACTCATTCTCTATTTCCACCTGTCACTATTCTATAGGCCAAGTCAACCTAAATTTCCATCAATTTGTCTTGCCATTTAACATTTTTCCTAGTCTAGATGCACATATCACTTCATTAATCTACCACTTATAGCAATAAATTCCAATTTACTAATTATAGTCCGTCAAACCAAAATCATGCAATCACATCATAATTATTTAAAATCTTTCATACCTTGGAATAAGTCATATGAGTGCATGTACTGTCTTTGCAATGTTTTCTAAAGCATAATTCATATGTGTATGCTTATAGTATGCATGTGAGTGAAATGCACATCATAAATGATATGAATCAACATTTTAATACTCTAACCCTTAGTAAATTTTAGAAATAGGCTATTACACATGTTCTCTAACAAGCACCCACACGTTTGTTTAAGTATCTCCATACTTTAGTCTATGAGGTCGACTACTTCTTTCTTAAGGAAAAATATAATGTGTGCTAGTCTTTTTAAATTCTATTAATGTTTAGTCTTAATAAAACAATTCCTAAGAGCAATTTAGGGATAATACATAAATGAAATATGAATCTTATAGTTATAATCTTATTATAATTTCAATTGCAATGTATAATTATCCATGGACTTTATCATATACGTCTAAACATATATAACATAAAGAATATGATCGTGTCGTTCGAGCTTTAAAATTTATAAGCCCTTAAATATCATAAGCGCACGGGTCGCAACTATAGTATAAGAGGCTGTTTTGTACGATTACACCCAACAGCCCACTTGAGCAATTTTCCATTCTCCCATTGATTCCTATGAATATAGGAAACTTGTATT
>JAOSBL010000009.1:8915994-8932839 GCA_027568915.1 Erythroxylum roraimae
TTTCCTGATAAAGACTGTACATAACTTTGTACAAAACGCATTAAAAGCGATTGTCTTTAAGACACTACTCTAACACATAGAAATCCACAGCCCCCTGCTTTCGCAACCTATCATACCTCCTCTCCCTTCTCTCGAGAACTCTCAAAGGCATCTCCTCTGATCGAGGTACTAAGGACTCCCTACTGGCTCCTATCGATCCAAGGTTAGTTGGTTCCCCCACTTGCTCACCTATAGCGGATGACCTATAACAAACAATAACTTCAATCACCATTCGAACTTCTCACGATATTTCATCCTTAACATTCCTAGATATACCTATAGATGCCAAACCATGTTCTGATACCACCAACTGTAGCACCCCATTATCCTCAGATACATACCGGAACATCCTGCGGACATTCCAGTATATAACCTATGATAATGTTGCGCTACGTTCAATCACAACATTCGCTTAACATGGCATCATCTATATTTATTCTTTTATGAAACATCATCAAGAAAGTCATAATATTTTAAAACCAAATTTTCCTCATTTTGTTTCATAAAAACCGAATATCTACAATGTATCTTTGAACATCCATACCGATACAACATCATAGCCTAATACAAAAATGTGCTGCATGAAAGAGGAAAATACACTTAATCTATCTAATCTGTCCATATCCAACTGACCGAACTTTGAGCTATTTCTTCTTGTTCCCAAAAGTGAAAGTGTCCCTCAGTAAGTAAAGTTGTCACTCAGTCTTAAAAAGTCAACATTGCAATTTCGGTGAGTTTTGCGAACTCAATGAGATAACCATCATCAAAGGTTCACTCAATTCATGCATCACATCAATACATATAACATATATGTCACAACTTTGCATAATTGATTACATATCACATTCTCACTCAAGAGTAGACAATTTTTCATTTCAATCAATCAAACATACGTAATAAAATGTATATGAAATACTCATGTGACTCTTTGCCAATTATTAACTTGTTATGACCGAGTACCTAACTATCTCGTATCCATTGTGGATACCGGGCTCATTCATACTATCCCTTATCTGTTGGGGATACAGGGCTCATTCAACCTCTAAAACATCCCTATAAATCATTACTCATCAATAAAAGCAAGAAATTTACATACTCTTCATCATTCACAACAAATACATACACAAAACACCATTTCATGTCATTAACCTCTAACTATCATCACAAATGTTTCATTTATCCAAACCCATGATATTTAACAAGCTACTTTACTTGATTTAGCTTCCAATTCTTCACACTCTTCAAGAATATCAAAAATCCCTAACTTCACATACAACCCACGATCATCACCATCTTGAAGGTTGGATGGTTTGGGTTTTTGGTAAGAATGAAAGACAGAGCAAGGTGAAAGAGTAGCAATTAAAAGATGAGAGGGCTAGGTTCAATGTGAATGGAGATTTGAAGAATTAAAACTCATGAAGAAGAGGGAGAAGAGAAGCTACGAAGATGATGAAGAAACGAAAACAAAACACCAATAGCCTTTTAAGTGAGAAGCATCGAGAGAGAACAAAACAAGGGGGAGGGGGTCTTTAAATTAAAATTAATAACTTAAGACATGGTATGGCAAGTGACACTTGTCACTTGCCATATGTCCAATTTCTAAAGCATTAGACTAGGTTCTTTCATTTAACTAGTCCAATCAATTTCAATTTCTACTCCAATTGTCCTCCAATTCTCAATGGCACTTGCCAATAAATCCTAAAGTCATTTATCAAAATTTCCATTTCCATTAGACAGTAATTTCTACTACCATTTAACAATTGTTTTGCCGCTTGGCAATTTTCCTAGTTCAAAAATTATTTACCCAAATTTTTAGAGATTTTCCTAAAATTCACCAAAAATTCTAAATCAAAATATACACTCTCCAAATCAATTTTCAACATATAAAAACCACAGTTCTCAATATACTCACATTTATAAACAATTATACCCAAAAATTGTCAACGAATGCATGTACAATTATTTTTATGTGCAAAGATTCAATATTCACGTGTATGTGCATATCATGTAACGCATGAGCATGAAATGTGTTTTCTAATCTCTCATATTTACTTTTTTAGCCTTAACGTGGGTAATGGGATGTTACAAGGCCCACGATCATGGGGGACCTTGCCATGATCGTGACAGAAGGTAAATAATCAGGCCACGATCGTGCACTGAAGGCCACGATCGTGCACAGTCTTTCTTCCTCAATTCTCCACGAATTTCACATACTTAGAGACATCTCTACTACTTGAATTTTTTCAAAACTCGTATCCTATAAAGCTACTTCATTTCATACTAGTCTAGCTTCCATATTGATTACATTAAGGCTCCCAAATTCTGCTCACTTTAATTATTAATAGTTTCCTTTTTGTAATCTCATTTACATCTCTAAATTTCCAGATTCTAAAACATCTTAATGACACCTATCTTTAGCATGAATTCCTCATCAATTATACCTCTCCCAAATTAAATCATCCATACAACAGCCTATAAACTATTGTTTTCACGCATCCAAAAACAAAACAAAAAAGTAACCAATTCATCCATCATTTTTCAATGCAACTTCAACATCAACACTATATTCAATCCATCCTTAATCAGTCATCATATCACATGCCATAAAGATCAGTATTTCACTTACTTGTTTAGCTCAAATGCCACCTCAAAGCATCAAGCCTGCTTTGTCTCACATGCATGCAAGATCATCTCAAGAACAAGGTGGGAGTAGGATGGTTTTCAATAAAAGCAAGAAGATAACAGCAATTACTACAATGTTCTGCTTTTATAACTATCTTCATAAAGGATTTTTGCATGGATTTTAGTATAGAAATTGAACATAATTTAGGCAAAACATAAAGATGTGAAGGAGAAGTAAATTTTGGCAGGTATAGGAAGAAGAAGGAGAGAGTTTCAATAGAAACAACAAATGAAGGGACTTTGCCATGTGTATGTCGTGTGGTATGAGTGAAGGATGAGTTTGAGGATACTTGTCAAGTGTCTAGGTTAGCTATATGCCCTCTTTTAGGCTGCCAAATGTCACTTACTTCCTAGGTCATTTTTCACTTAATTCTACTTCCATATGTCACTCAATTTATAGGCTTAGTCATCCTAAATTTCCACATGTCAATCGTCTTGCTACTTGAAATTTTTCCTAGTCTATATGTATATTTTAATCCATCAATCTTCCAATTATGACAAATAACTCCAAATTACTAATTATAATCCATCAATTCTTTTTATTGGTAAATCAAAATACATGAAATTAGAAATGCACAATCATGTCACAAGTATTCAGAAACTTTCATACCCTAGAACATGTCAATTGAGTGCAAATTTTCTAAATCAAAATTCATGTGTGTATGCTCATACTATGCATGTGAATGAAATCATAAAAATCCTATTCTAAATGTACCAAATTCATTCCAATATAAATTAATTCATATGACTAAGTAATCTAACACTCTAACTCTCAATAGGTTTTAGAAACTGACTATTACACTTATAGTGATTTTTTTGGAAATTTTTATCACCTCATCTCTGAATGGGACATGGCCATATTTCTACTGAACATAGGTGTGTACCTAAACACGACTGTCAACACAAGGCATGTAACACTCTATAACATTTTGACTTATCCAATTCTCACCTGATTCTATAACTATGAATCAACACACATAGACAAAAGTATAAAAGAGAAATGGGTACCCATATAACCATAAACCAAGCAAAAATTTGTAATAAACCACACAATTAACATAGATATAAGTTTTAAAAAATGAAAACTAAATCCTAAAAACCTAAGAAATGCTTGTTTAATATCATTAGCTTTATGTTCACACTTTAACTAGGTGTAGATCTATAATCAACGGCTTACTTCCATTCTTCTTCTCAAATAAGGGTTTATTAGATGATTTCAAATTAACAAGACCAAGTAGATCAACCAATGCTCTTTTTAGCAACAAACTCTTAGTATAACAAGAAATTAAAAAAAAACATATATCTTTAATTGACTCTGACATTTTGTTATATGGTAAGCAGGACCCCTCTGTGCTTAAGACGATTACTAGTAATTCCTTGAAAGCCTCCTTATTTAGCTCCTCCTTTTCATCTTCCTCTATCTCCTCTTCTTTATCTTCTTAAGTAACAACTTCCTTCTTTACTTCAACCTCTAGCTTCTCTCCACTCCATCATGTTATTGTATTCATATATTTTCTCATATCTAGCTCAATGTATCTGAATAAAACACCTAGCTTTTTAATTTTATAGAGGGCAACCTTAGTTGAAGCAATTAATTTATAAGAAAATCCAAAAGATATTGATACTCCTCCTGCCACTATTATCATGGAAATCTAGATAAAGCGTAATTGTTCCATGAAATTTTATAATAACTACTCCACTTTGGATTATAAGTATTCCCAAGTAGGTTGTCTTAAGGCCAGTTCTCGTTACAAATTAGATGCCTCCATATATATTCTAGTACCTATCATTCATGATTAGGGTGGTTACCCCCACATATGTCATAATGCATCATGAATACCCATTAAGCCTCTAAATATATGCCACTATGCCTCAAGTTTCAAACTTCTAATATTGTCATAATCATTTTCGCCCTTCCATTATGTTTAGTGGATATAACAATCAATACTCAAATCTTACAAATAAGCCGTAAATATAAGATCAAGATAGAGAGTTACAAGAATAAATAAATAAACATTAAAAGAAAAGAAGAGAAATGCAATAGAAAAATAATGGCTAGATTAATAGGAATTAAGTGTTTCTAATATCTTATCCCAAGAAAATGACTCCAAAAATGTACTCATTAAACTTGTACCTTGATTACACCCTTCTCGACCTAAGCACTTATCCTGAGCAATGTCTAGTTGGGTCATTCCACTAGCACAACTAGTGTCCAGCTCCCATTTCCCCCCCGTCACTACCTGAACCCGTCGGCTCGACATTCTCATTGTAAAGTATAGAACTCTTACTACCAAGTGTCAATCCCATAGAGACTATGATTATTGGTAATAACTCTTTTCTTATTATCTAACTTATAATTAAAATGATGTTGATTACTTAGATTTAAAATAGTTAAATAAACTAAGGATAAGTCAACACAATCAAGTAAACTCGAACAGAAAAAAAATGAAAAATCAACTAATAAATAACAGTACGTAGAATTCGAATCTCCCTAGGACTTCTCATGCACTCATGATTTCATTAATCAATTTGAACTGAAGTTTGTTGGACTATGGAAATTCCTCAATGATGTTAATGTCTTTCTCAATACTATTAACACCTAATTCTATGTCTATTAATTCAAACCTCTATCTAATTAAAACACTTAGAATCACATGGATCGATACCATTAGGTTTAACCCTAATATAGAAGATTTATATCTACCTATCTCTAGTTTTGTATTTAACTCCTTTCAGGTATACTAGATCTATTCATAGAAAGGATTTCTTAATTTTAATTGCATGAAATCATATATGAATCAACATACCGATATATTAATTCAAGAATAATTGAGAACATATAATATAATATCAATTAAACTAAAGAATGAATTAAAATAAAATAAAATCACTACAACGTCATTTCCAATGTTCATATAATCCTAATACTAAGAGGAATTTAGTTTATAATCATATCTGTTGAAATTAAAAAAACTAAAGAGAAAATTGGAAATAAAGGATAACATGATGAAGTCCCTATAAACATTATCAGTCTTCAGTCTAGATTGATGAAAGTCCACTTTAAAGGGGTTTCCTCAGTTGTTTTTTTCTTGCTTCCAACTATTCTAAAGTTTTCTTTTATTTCCTAAGCATCTTTCTCACTTTCGCTACTTTTGGAGCTAACATGTGCACAGACACACGATGTGTACCTTTAACACATCATTCTTACTACTCAACATAAGCTTATTCCCAGCCAACTTAGGTGTGCTCTGTAAAAAACACTCAATAAGCGTCTAAAATCTCCAACAAGGTCATATATAATGTCATGAACTCCATAACTCAATCAAAACAACTCCAAATTGCTCTAAGCTTATCCGAATTCATTCCTTGGGCTCTGAACGAATAAATTAGATCCTAAAACAAAATATTAATAACTAAGTGCCAAAAACAATAAAAAATACTCAAATAAACAAGCAAAAATTATTAAGCATTTCCTTGTCCTCAAGCAAATAATAATTTAAATTTATCACCTCTCCTCTATCTCAACTTATATATTCACACTTCAAATATCATGCCTTTAAGAATCAAACTAAAATACAATCAGGATCAAACAATCATATATAGATTTTCACAAGCAAACACCAAATGACATTTTGGTAACCTCTCTTAATCAAGTGCCATAGAATCTGATACCCTTATACGAAAGATTCACTCAATTCACTCGTGTTTAGGCTGATCATCAATGGAACTCTCATATCAATACGTACAAGATAGGAATTTTAACCACAAGTTTGCTAATACATCACATTTCCACAACTATAAAATAAACTAAAGGAAAAAGTTAAAAGATCTTTAAGTAAGGTATGATGAGATTTTAGTGAGGTATGACAAAAGATATATTTTAGGTTAATCAACATGAAGGAAATTGCAAAAGCAAGGTTATAAAAAAAATCCTAAAGTAATGTAGCCCAAGTCACTAATTATAATGTAAGTAATTAAAGTGCAAACCAAATCTTGAATAACATAAGTATCTTCTCTTTCTCCTGCTTATAATTACAAAAAATTAAAAATATTTTTTTATTTTTCTCTTTATATTTGATTAAATTTGTAAAGATATTTTTAAATTTATTTCCTATGACCTTACAACCAAAATATATGAAATATTGATAATAACAAATCAAAATATATAAGCTCACACTTTCTTTGTCACAGCACTTATGAAAGATCATTGGTGATGTGACAAAAAGGTAGGTTGAAACATGAAAATGTAGGAGGAAATGACAAACAATATGGTTAGGTGGAGTGATATATCTTCGTCACATCTTTCTTTTACTTTTTTTTTAAATACATGTTTCTTTTACGTAGGAGTAATAAGTTATGTAAATTACCCACTAAAATAGTATCCATTATGATTGGAGATGTTAACAATCAATTAAATTAGTTATTTTGTGACCCTACTGCTTAATTTCTCGTATTCTTTCCCAACAAATCTCTAAATGCTTATAAATAACTTATTTTAGCAAAGACTTTATTCACGAAAAAATTAGAGATTTATTCCCTTTACAACTACTGTGAAAATTAATATATAAAAGTTAGCAATTTTACTATAAGTTTTGTATTTCTTTTTTCTCCACTCTCCATTTGTGTTGATTAGGTTAAATACATTAGTTTGCTTAAGCTATTGTGATAAACACTTTAAATACGAGAAAATTGAAAAGATTAAGTTGAATGAACTGCTAATAAATTTAGGTACTTTCATATGCACAAGAATTAGGCAAAAGTGATTCATAGCCGGTGTAATTCATATGTAAAAACTGCCAGAAATTTTTTCCTACAGCAACGATTTACCTAAAATCAGATTTTCTTTGGCGTAATTAACACAAAAAGGATCATCTAGACTTGTTCTTAATTAATTAACAAACCAAAAACCGGTAATCATGTATTACCGAATCCATCCCCTTCCATGTCTTCCACAAATTCCTCAACCGTGTGTTCCACTTCCTTTATCAGATCCACCAATCAATCCTTCTCTCCTCAGCTTCTCTTCCTTAGACTTTCTGCAGAAAATCACCCATGAATTCACCTCTAACGCTATACATCCCCCTACCAGTGATGATAGCGACAAGCAATACGCCAACTTGGCGTAGGACTTGCCCTCTCCCATTACTTCAAATCCTTGAAAAACATTCACAACTCCCAACACAACACATGCGTAACCCACGAAATGGTGGTAAGACTTCCAATACTTCCTGTACTTGTTTGTTGTCTTTGGTCTAAACAACAATGCCAGTGTTTGCAAAGCCCCCAAGCAGAATGCTCCAAAACCCAGCTTCCTGTGGAGGCTATAAACAAGTCCAGGTGATAGCTCACCAAGCCTAATACCTATAGCGAACCCCACAGTTCCAAGAAAAAACGCAGACAACTGTATCCCTGCATGAAAGTAAAACCATGCCGGCCCTAATGTTTGTATGTGTCGCAAATATCGTGCAGTGATAGCTCCGGTAGGTAGCAAAACACCCCATGAAATGGCATTTATGACTCCATGTGCCATCTTCAATGTTCTAGAATGATCTTCGTGAGCTGCTGCGAAACCAGACAAGACGTTGATGGTGGCAATTGAAGATAGATCATTGGAAGTTGTGGGATGGATGGTAGGTGAATAACCTTGGACATAGAGACCACGGTTCCACACGAAGTGGATCTTGGTTCTATTAGGATCGAGTTTCAATGTGGCGTAAATTTGGATGGCCGCACCATTGTGTATGGTGGCCATTTTTCCACCGTAGAGAGTGGCGGAGGATGAGAGAAGGTGGAGGTCAAGAGGGCGAGAGAGGAGTGGCTGTTTTTGGAGCTTGACGGTTGAGTCTAAAATGAAAGGTAAAAGAACTAATTGGCCTGAATTCGGATCTGGAAAGGCAATTAAGGCACGAGTGCCTGTCATTTGAGCCGAGGATGGATTAACACCCCAGCCAACCCAACCGGAAGGTGAGATAAAAGTGCCAAAGAACACGAGGTCAAGAGTGGCATTGTTGGGGTGAAAGGTCCATGCCATTGACGCTTGTTGTGTAGGCAGTGTCATGCATTTTTCAAAGCTTTTGGTGGCTGTCACGGTGGTGCAGTGAGCGGAAAATGCGGTGTGGACATGGGAAAGGAAAATGGTGAAGAGGATGTGAAAAAGCATAGTTGTAGAAGAACAGAAACTAGCGATTAAAGAAGGGATGATCGGAGAGAATCGAAAGGGATGATAACATTTATGTGTTAGAGAGGAGGTGCGGGTAATGATGTACTTGAGCAAAGTGAGTGAACTGGCCCTGATTGGGTGTCCAAATTCATTAAAAAGTAAAAGGAAAGGGCGCTTGTGGCATGCTTAACTTATAAGGGAAGGAAATGATAAGTGTTGCTGTTAGGTGGACATTAATATGAAGGTTACCTTTGCCCCCACCAGGAACAAAGATACTTCATTGATCCTCAGTTGGTTCAATTAACAAGCTAATAATTACATTCATGTGCTTGGTTAGCTTTTGATAGAAGTAACACTGGTGGGATCTGGAGTATGCTTATCTCTTACATTTTTCTTGTTGGGGAGTCATAATTAGGACATAATTTGGCTTCGGAAATTGGCTTTGAAGTTAAGTAATAGTAAGACTCAACTTGGCCTCTTGTAGTTCTCTTAAGGGTTCCTTGCTATTGCTTGCGCAGCATCGCCTTTTGTAACTGGGATTATTGATATGGTAATTATTTGATTGCTTTTATTATTTGTTATCATTAAATATAAAAATTTTTGAAAAGAAAATTTTTATTTTAATAAATTAAAAATTACCCCATTGATGATTCTAATAATTCAAAGGTTATAATAATAAATGTAATAACATTTTAAAAGTTTTTAAAAATTAAAAGCATGCTAGTTCACGTTTTAACTTTTATCTATCATACGAGTGTAGTTTTGATACTCAGTGCTTCTCTCTAAAATTATTTACCGTTTAAGGCAACTACCTTTTGACTGTCTACCTTGTCATCTCTAACGTTACTCTGTATGGAAATGCCAGCGTCAACTCTAGAAATGGGGCTCCGTTTCTGAATTCCCTCCTCGAAACCTGAAAACCCCTAGCCACCACACTCAGCCTGTTCTTCGACTGGCCCTTCCACACCTATACCTAACCACCTGACCAGTACTTCTTTACCCTCTTCAAATATTCCCAAAACCTGAAGTGATCTAGCCAAATCTAGAAACTTTCATGACAAGCTTAACCTCACCTATTCTCCTAAATTGTCACTGTTGGGAAATCGGGCCTACAATGAAAGCGGAGAAATTAAACCACGTACAAATGAGCTCATGTACAACTAAAATAATGAATCCTATTTTTTTTATAACTAACTTTATCCATATGTTTCTTTTTTACGTGGGATGATTCCACTTGTAAATTTCCAACAGCCACTTGCTATAGAGTTGTCTCTCTACCACTGAATCTTCTCCTATACAGGACCTCAATCTTGGTCCTCCTCACTGGTGGGCGACTTTTTGGATAAATGCTCATCCTTCTCCCAGGTTAATTTGTGGGCTATCTCCAATTGGGGTAAATTAGGGCTAAAGAAAACTCTTCTTTAAGTTTGCCAAAGTTGCAAACCTAAACTACATCGTGGAGCAAGGCTCCATCCACATTGCAAGTAAGCCTTTATTCCTTCAAAAGTAGTATCTAGGGATAAGTTTGGACAAAAACAAGATTGACACATTTCCAATATGGATTAATTATCATAACCTACCAATAGAATACTGAACTATAGAGGGACTGAGCATTTTGGCTAATGATGTTAGAAAATCAATCAATCTTGACTCCCAAATTGCCAAGATGGATAGAATATAATGGCTATGTATGGTTTTGTGTAAAAGTTGGCAGAGAAATTGAGCTCCCATTTTCTATGATTATAAAGTGACTCTCTCATAAGGGTAAGCTAAAGAATTATGTCATTCAACTAACTTATCCTTAGAAGCCATTAAAGCCAAAGTTGTGGAAACCAACTCGAAATAAATTCAAAACAAGTACTTATGTTGAGCTCATAGGTACGCAGGAGAATGAAACAAATGTTGAGCAGCCAAGTAATCTTGTCTCAGCTCCTAACAATGTCCTTGAGGATGTTTCAACATAAATCAACTTTCTTAAGAACAATGACATAGAGTTGGTGAGCCCTGCACTTTCCACTCCATCAATATCTACTGTGGAAAGGAAGAAGGAATTGCCTTAAGTTCCTTTGTCTTAGGACAGTTCAAGAATAGTTAAGTATCTTGAGTGTTTTAAAAATATGAGTGTCAACCTAGTGAAATCACCCATATAAATTAAACCATAACGGAAATCTAGTAGAAAGAAAAAAGGAGGGGGTCCTCGCTTCACCTAATAACATGTCATTATTAAATTGGAATACTAGAGGACTCAGTTGTTATAAAACACGAAAGGTGTTAAGGGCATCATTTTGAAGAATAAATCAATTCTATTTGGACTTCTATAAATAAAAAAAAATGCAGGTAGGTTAAAGGAAAAGATTTTTTTGGGCACTTGTTAAAGTTTTATAACCAATCATTCCCATCATTATAATGGCAGGATTATGATTGGTTTTAATCCTACTTTAATCTAAGTTATTGAGATTTTTATCTTGGACTAGGTGATTCACATAAAATGCCAATCCTATTTATTCTCTAGTGAGTTCTTCATGTCTATTATTTATAATGATAATCTGAACTTTCAAAGAAGCATCATTTAAAGTAAGTTATAGAAGATCCATTTGGGAATTCATAGCCTTTGCCTTTTTATGGGTGATCTAAATTGTATTCTAAATGTAAATGAGGCAAAAGGTTTGAGTATTAATAAGAATATCTCTATAAAATAACTTAGCTCATTCATCAATTATACTGGCATAACTGATGTCAATTTAATAGGTTAATTTTTCGCTTAGTCCAATAAACAAAGTGAAACATTCTTCACGAGGAAGAAAGTAGACATATTTTAGTGAATAATGATTTGTTTATCAAATTTCCTACTAGCTTTGCACAAATTATCCCTTTAAAGTTCTAGGACCATGCTATTATAGAGGTCAAAGGCATGGCTAATTCCAATAATCAAAACCCTTTTTAGATTTTATAACTTTATTCTTTAGATTGATGGTTTTCAAGAGCTAGTTAGGAAAGCGTTGAACAGCCATATTAGAGGCTGGAAAGCATTCTAACTTATAACTAAACTTAAAGCTTTAAAAGAGGATTTCAAATTGTTAAAGTTGAGGCACATTTTAGACACCAGAGCTCACATAAAAGCTACTAAGGAAGCTCTCAAATTTTACCAAGAGGAAGTCTATAAGAATCTCGAGCTCTCCTTGCTTATAATTCACTACAAAGAAGGGACTTTTAGTAATGATTTATTTCATTGCTAAAAGTTACAAAATTGATAATAAGAATTAGCAATAATTTGTATTTGTCGCTGAAAACGTCGCCAAATCTACGTAGTAGAAAACTACGAGTGAAGTTTTAAACTTACCGTTGCTAATATTTTTTCCTACGCTTTGTTTTCATAGTGAAAAAGTATAGATGATATTTTGAAAAATCGTCGCCAATACGTTTGTCTACGATTAGCCAAAGATTTAATTAGCTATGTTTTTGGAAACATAGCTAAAAATTTTTAGCAACATTTCCAATAGCTACGTTTCCAGAAATGTAGCCAAAAGTTTTTAGCTACGTCTTTTAAAACGTAGCCAAATGTTTTTAGCTATGCTTTGTAAAATGTAGTCAAATTTTTAATATACATTTTACCTAAATGTTATACCATGTTAATTATAATTATTCGTGACATTTTTAATCCATATAATTGTATATATTAGTTAGATTTTTTGTTGTTAATTTATTATACAAAAATAATTGAAAATTTGAAGCATTGTATATAAAAAATTAAAATATCATTAAATTTGATTGTGTACATGATTTTAATTACAACTGCAAAAATACTTATATAAAAAAATAAAAAGGTTATTTAATCTCTCAGACTCGCTTTCATCTTCACTATTTACATAATCCAGGCCAAGTAACTTTCTTAGGTACTTTCCATTCTTGGCTAACTTTTTTTAAGCAACTTCTTTTCCTTTTCATGACATTGAATGTATGCTAGTCTTGATGAAGATGAAGTAGTTGGCTTAGGACCAAACCTAAGCCTTTTTATGTATCCGGATCATGTACTAAGCACCTTGTTGCAAATGTCGTATACATTGGCTCACTTCATTAGACATTGATTTTTGCAACAACTTCTGCATCTTATTCTAAAATTTTTATAAAAAAACTAATATTCAATTCAAATATTATTAGTTATTACTACATAAATAAATCAACTTAAAATTTAAACAAATTTTTATACTCACATAATTATTATGTGCTTCTTCAAACACCCACCCTTCACCTTACTTCATATATATGTAAATTTTAAAGGAAAAAAAAAGAGATATTTATGTGATATGATAGCTATAATCCATATTCCTAATGAGGTAATGGAGTGAATGAAGAGGTTTTGAATACTTAAAGATATAGTCTTATTTTGCTTTCTTGGATTTTTAAACTTATTAGTAGGTTCACTAAGACTTTGTCCTAAATAGGTTTGCATCAATTATTATCAGATCTTAGTTCTAAATTAGGTGAGATTACATTTCTTTCTTTGTTTTCATTCTATTTAAATTCCAATCAATTTTTTTGGTTTTCAAAAAATATGTTCTTTGTAATCCCTTCTTGTTTTATTACATCATATTCTTGTTTCAAATGTTCTAAAATGGATTCTTATTCAAATAATGCTAAACTTCATATATGCATAGATAAGCTCACACTAACTCATCAATTTGGGACCAATTTAGGATTTTTCCTTTGGAGATGTTTAGAAGGAAATGAAATATGACATTATTGATACATAAAGATATTTAAAAAATCAATTTCCATTATCATCTTATTTACAATTTGTCTATTTTTTCTTATTATGTTAAGGATTCTCCTATTTAATCCCTTATTTCATGCCTTTCATAACAATATTGTTCTAATCCATTTTTGTCATTAATATTTTATTAAACATTAAAAAATGAAAGGAAATGAAAGTTTGCAGTTTTAGTAGCATCAAGAACTTATCCTAAATATAGTTTAACTTTTTGCTATTCTTTGTTTCTTTCATATGAATTCCTTATTTCTTTTCTAACCCATATTTTAATTTTCTTTCCTTTACTGTTATTTCATTAGGTAGCTTAGACTTTAATAGGTTAAAGTCTTTGTTTGAGTTTGTTTAGTTCTTTAAAGAAATTGTATAAGAGATAAAGAGTAGAAAAAGTAAGAGAGTGTGAGAATAGTATTTAGAAAAGCTAAAGGAAGTAAATCATAAATGGGTTGACCTCTTTGAGAGTAAACATATAAGGGACTATTGAGGAAATTTTCCTTTACTAATTTTTCTTACAATTTTAAAATATGTCCTCTAAAAGCACTTCAACACTGAAGGAGAAGAAAGACAACTCATCTTTTATGTAAGTCATGCAAAAACAATTTGAGAGGAATAATATGATGTATGTTAAAGCTAATAATATGCTATAAAAGCAACCATAATAGATTGTTAAATTTCAAGGGAGACAACATCCATATGTACCTAATGAGGTGAGGCATACTGAATAATTTAATAACTTTAATGGATATTGATGAGAAGAAAGAAAATTCTGGTGTTAATGATGTTGAATTAGCATTTGAGGTTTTAGGGGACATGTTTAGGACTAATAGAAAAGTTAGGCGTGGTTGGTAGAAAAGGAGGAAGCTTGTAGCTTGAGAAGGGGTAGATAGAAATCCTACTAGGATAAAGATGATTATATCTTTACTTAAGGATAATAATTATCTAAAAGCTTATGTGGCTTAGGAGAAAAAAATGGAATTGATGTTTGATCAACATAATTATTTTAAGGAAAAGCAGGTAAAGCTAAAGATAGTAGTGTTCATTAATTATAACATAATTCAGTAGGATCAGTTGGTGAATAATAGGAGGAAGAATTATGAGTGACCCATAAAGACCTAGAATGATTTGAAAGCTCTCATGAGAAGGAGATTTATGCCAAGCCACTACTATAGATACTTTTTGGAAGATTGCAAAGTCTTACCCAAGGATTAAAAAGTGTGAAAGACTATTGTAAGGAGATGGAAGTAGTCATAATTTGATCCAATGTAGTGGAGGGTAGAAAAGAAACTATGGTGAGGTTCTTAAATGGGCTGAATAGAGAGATAGTCAATGTAGTAGAGTTATTACGTTATGTAAAATTGGAAGAACTGATGCATATAGATTTGAAAGTGAGAGATATATAAAGCATAAATGAGTGTCGAAGTACTAAACTAATCTTAATAATTCTTAGAGGCTTAATAGTGAAAAGGAATATAGGGTTTTTTAAAGAAAATTCTATCTAAAACTAAAAAAGTCATATGCTACCTAAGAAAAGGTAAAATTTATTCTCAACTCTCTCAAAGTAGAGGTATTAAATATTCTTGGTATTTGAAAATAGGGTCTATCACATCCTATTTTCTATATAAGAAATTTATAATCATAAGGATTGATTGATAAGTGGAGAGTGGAAAAGATTTGAATGAAAATGAAATTTTACCACCACTTAAAGATTCTAGTGACAATGTTATTAAGTAAGTTATTACGGGCATAAGTCTTTAAATCAAAGAGAACGGGCTAAATCAACATAGGAAAAAATATTTCATGCTAGATTTCACATTTATTGAAATAGTATGATTATTGAACGAGGAAGTTAGACTAATATGGCGAGCACTTACTTTGTAAAGATGTCAGGTCTGCCTTCTATAAGGAATCCAAAGTCTGACAAGCTTCAATGACTTAAACAAATATGGGAAGATTAAGGCTTATATAAAGGCTTCAAAAATAGGTACATTTTTGTGAAGTTTGATAGACAAAATGATTTTGTACTTTTTAACATATAAGTAGGTCTATTATAACTAACTGAGATTGAAAAGGGAAATGAAGAAAAACAAAGAGCATTATCGAGAATGTCCATTATAGAGACTAACACATGATTTTACCTTTATACAAAGTTTAATTTTTTAAACATAAGTGATGATTTGAGGACAAATTATTTTAAATAATGGGATATGATGCGAGCATAACTATCTAAATTAGGGGATCTATTAATCGTAAGCTTAGGTTAATTATAAGAGAAAGAGTTAGAGAAATTTAATAGGAAAAATACTCATCTTTGACTGATCAAGGGCTCACACATAGACATTACCTAACTCATGCTCTCTTTAGATGCAAAAGTTAGATTTCTAATGAAGAAAATAGCCTAAAATATGATTATACATTAGCTTATATAAAAAAAAGAAGTTATAAGACATGAGTGTGTCTCGTATCATATAAAGCCATAGAAAGATCCATAGTCTCTAATACGAATCTATCCCAAACATTATCCAAATTTATAAATTTTTAAAAGGATCTACCATCTCAACTATGAGCGTGTCTTAGAATGTGTTCATTGGCATTAGAATTTTCTTAAACAATATGACTTGACATATTGTTATGTCCACTTTAAATAAAAATTTTTAAACTACACTACAAGAAATTATATTTTTAGTGAAAGTAAAAGTTGTCACTAAAAGCAATAATATTTGTCACTATTATTAATAGTGTCCAATCTTTGTAGTTGTTACCTCCCGTCACAAATACCCCTGTCACTAATGAAATCGTGACTAATTTAAAAAAGGTCACACTTATGCAACTTTTGTAACACAAATATTGACACTAAAACTTGTGAAATGTGTGACAAAATTATATGGTTACAATAACTGTACATATTTATGACAAGTTTATCGTCACAAATAATATAAAGTAGTGACGAATTAAGTCGTAACGGTACTTTATTTTATTGTAACAAAATTGCCGACACTAAAACCTATCAAATGTGTGACAACACTATATGGTCACAACAACTGCACTTATTTATGACAAGTTTGTTGACACAAATAATATAAAGTAGTGACGAATAAAGTTGTAGCAGTACTTCATTATATTGTGACAAAAGTGTCGACACTAAAACCTATGGAATGTGTGACAACACTATATGGTCACAGCAACTTTGCATATTTATGAC
>JAOSBL010000009.1:8978962-8991589 GCA_027568915.1 Erythroxylum roraimae
CAAGAGTAGGCGAGATTCGATATGTGTGGGCACGTGTAGACGCGTATTGGCAGAAATCTTCGACAAGACGTGAGATTCGGATGAGAGGTCGCACGGAGTTGGTGAACTAAGTCATGCGAGACCTGAGGGTGCACAAAGGCATTCGAGTGAGGAAAGGCGCATAAGCACTTGACTTTGGCGAGGCAGGTTGAAGGTATGTAAAATATGCGAGGTTTTATACTAACTGGGATTGTGACTTGTACTTAGTCATGGAGCGACGAGACTGCACCATGAGTGAACTTGATCATGGCAGAGTCATGGAGCGACGAAACTACACCATGAGTGAACTTGATCATGGAAGATGGACTTGTTCATAAACGTGCATTGATGGACCTATGTGCAGATAACATGAATTATATAAAGATATCTGAGTAAGTTAATAAATGGTTCGTCTTCTAAAGTAGTTAGGGAGAATATTATATTATTCTTGATTAATAATGATTTGGAAATTCTATGAACATAATGAATTAAGTTGTTTTCAAATATTAATTATAATTCAATAACTAATTTGTAATCCTGATTCCATGACAAATTTCAAGCCTATCTCTTATCATAATTTTGTGTTTAAAGTTATATCAAACGTTGCAGTTACATTAAAACAAGTTATACCTTTGTTGATTGGAGAATCACAAGGAGCCCTTGTGAAGGAACAAGACATTGGTGATAACATCTTAATGGCTCAGGAGCTTTCCATAAATTATATAAGGAAGAATGAAACCATAAAATTGTGCCTTAAAAGTCAACTTCAACAAAGCATTTTATAATGTGAGTTGAAGCTTTATCTTTCTTCTATTCCAAGTTTTTAGATTCCTAGAAAAATTCACAACCCAGCCGGAAAAGTTCATCACTTCGACTTCATTCAGTATCCTGATTAATGGTGAGCCAACAAGGCTTTTTAAAAGAGGCAAAGGCTTAAGATAGGTTGATCCCTTATTGCCCTACATATTTATCATGTACATGAAACCTTTACCTAGATTGATCTGGTATAACATTTCTCTAAACCCAAAGTTTGGCTATCACAACAAATGTAAAAGAGTTGGATTAGTAGATATGCCATTGTAGATGATTTATTGATCTTTTTCAAATCAAATGATTAATCAATTGATACTCTTCTTAAGTGTAATTAATGAAAAAAAACCAATTGATACTCTTCTTAAGTGTAATTAATGAAGATGAGTGACTATCAAGATTTTAAGGGTTTAAGACATCAAAGCCTTCCCTTAACTATCTTGGTTTACCTGTCTCCATAGAGAGGTTGGCGTTTAGGGAATGTGCTTTCTTGATAGAAAAGATTTAAAAGAGACTTAATCACTGGTGTAACAAAGATTTATCATATGAGGGTAGGTTGGTGTTAATCAAATTAATATTGAGCTCACTACATGTGTATTAGTCAACAAACATAAAGCTATCCAAAGGTATAATCAAGTTCATAGACGAAAGCATGAGATATTTCCTATAGGGAGGCAGAAGGAAAGGAAGAACAATGACAAATGTTAAATAACAAGACACTTGCAAACCTCTCGATGAAAGTGGTCTAGGTATAATTACCCTAAGCAACAAAATTATGATTGCCAAAAGGTTATAAAGACTACTCACAAGTGGTCAAGATGGATAAACAGCTATAAACTGTGAGGGAGGAGTTTATGAAAATTGAACAAATACATCAATTGTTGTTACTTCATACTGCAACTTATCAAAGATGAAATACATTTTATCTGAATCCAACGAATGCAGGATAGTGAATGGAAGGAAGGCATCCTTATACTTCAACAACCGGTTGAAAGAAGGTTCCTTATGTCTTTCAAATCTTAGAGAATACTGTCAAGAAGAAGACACAAAAGGAAGTCAGAACTAAAAGTATGAGGATGAAAAGAATGTAGTCAAGTAAATGGCCCTAATATTGTTGTTAACTTTATGGGATGCAGGTGATGATATGTTGATATACTACGATAAGTTTTGTTTTGGACAGTTCTAGAATGGCTTTGTAATTGAACAACTTCCCAATTAATTTCTCAAGATCTTTGAGCATTTTAATGCCATAAACTGTTGTTGGGCACGTAACACCCATTGGGAAACTGGTTGACCAGGTTCTACTCTACCTCCATACGTCTTTTATTATTTACTCCTACCTCCTTTTCTTCCGCACTCGCCACCCAAACGTGTATTTGAACTTTCCTCGCACATGGCTCAAACATGACGCATACAGCTTAGAGATGATACAGACACGAGAACAAATATTTTAAGAAAAGCAAAAGGGTGGGGGGTTTGTCTACTATCTTTACCTTTTCTCTAAAAAAATTTAGTAAATGGAAAAAGGGGACGGTCGGGTTATTATATATCTCGCCTTCTTTTATATAATCGCAGTTTTGCATGTTCCGTTGTATGTGAATTTAATGTTAATTAAAGTGATGTAAAACGGTGATTTTTGGTCAGAGATGACTGGTGACGCACAGTATAATAATACACAAAGAGTTTGTGACAACTGTCCATCCAAATATAAAAATGCAGTCTTGCATGTACAAAATTTTGCAAAGTAGAAAAATTGATAAATACGACAAACTATTTCTTCTTCTGGTTAAACCAGTTTTAGTTTAACATTTTTCCAAAGCGTTGAACGACTAGGTTGGGGGTTGTTGGATCGTTGATTTTTTGATTCTTCTTGCTTCTTGGTTTAAGAAATGAGGACATCTTCATGTTTTAGCGTGTGGGACCACATCTACTTAACTTTTACTTGGTGCTTCCTCTCTTCTGTTTTATTGTGGATTTTTTCCAAATGTTTACACATTTACGTATCAACCATCCTTCTTGGAAACTTCACAGCTCCCAAAAGCATGTGTGAACGTCCTAGAGTGGTTGGGACTGGAGAACCAATCTAGGAGGAAGCGGTAAGCCTAAGCCACGACCGTCCAAGTTTTTGTCTTGTACCTTAGAAATTCAAAAGACCATTCTCTCTCCAGTGAAAACAAATGCTCAAGGCTTGAGCTTTAACGGCAAAACAAAAGCTTGTTTCTTTGATTTTGTGTGTGTGTGTATATATAACAAATGTCTATTCCTTTAGTTGTTGAAAAGCGTAGTAATATAAAATGCATATGTTCTTTCCAAAAAAAAAAAAAAGAATGCGTATGTCTCAGAAGAATGGGTCAAAATTCTCAACCCTCATAACAAGGAAAGAGGCTATTGCTCTGTGTTTGACTATTATTTTTCAGACGTGTGTTTTCCTGGCATCTATTCTTATTTATACAAGCTTCTCGATTCATTGTTCCGCCATCTCCAGTCAGAGAAAAAGAAGGGAAACAGCTCACAGATTCATTTTGGGACTCCCCCAGATACCGAAAACTTGTTTCACTTGAAGTCATTGTATTTCTGTGCGCTTATCTCTGAAACTTTGGTAGTTTCTGTTGGTCTAAAATACCATGGGAAGAACTATACAGATCTTGTTACTTTCTTGCGTCCTAGGAATCTTCTCATGTGTTCCATCTCTAGCACAAAATTGTGGAAGCTATAGTTTCTCTAGTAACCAAGTCTACGCAACTTGTGCTAACCTTCCTGTTTTGAGCTCCTTTTTGCACTGGACTCTACACACATCAAACAACACAGTTGATATGGCGTTTCGAAGAAGTGGATCATCATCTTCTAACTGGATCGCATGGGGTCTCAATCCAAGCGGCCAAAGGATGGCTGGTACGCAAGCTCTCATAGCTTACCAATTCTCAAATGGCTCTATACGTGCCTACACTTCAAGCATAGAAGCATCACCTACGATGCAACAGAGTAAATTGAGTTTTGAAGTTCCTAGCCTTAGAGCAGAGTACACCAACGGGGATATGATAATATATGCAACTCTACAGCTTAATAGTAACTTGCTCTCCACCAATCAAGTGTGGCAAGAAGGTCCCGTGCAGAGCGACAGTCCAGGTGCACATGCAATGGATTCAGCAAATAGGCAATCAGTGGGATCCATAAATTTTCAGTCAGGAACAACAACAGCAGGAAGTAACTCGAGAGTCAAAAAGAGAAACGTAAGTTTTTTGCTTAAACGATTAGTGATGAACTTTCATCATCAGAATTCTTTTTCGATGCGTTTACGTTCATCATCAAACCTAGTGATTGAATTGGCTTTGAGCAGGTTCATGGCGTTCTGAACGCAGTTAGTTGGGGAATTTTGATGCCTCTGGGAATAATCATAGCAAGGTACCTGAAGGTGTTCAAGTCGGCAGGGCCAGCATGGTTTTACCTACATGTCGGTTGCCAAATTTCTGCATATGCTGTTGGCGTTGCTGGATGGGGAACTGGTCTTAAACTTGGAAGTGACTCTCCTGGCGTGACGTATGATAAGCACAGGAACCTTGGAATAACCCTTTTCTGCTTAGCCACTCTTCAGGTAATTCATCAATTTGATTTCTAACTCAAACTTATTTTCAAAGTCGTGGAAAGCCAAAATTCAAAATTGAAAAAAAATGACATGGTCAACGTGGTTAAGTTCTTTAGGAGCAATAATTCGATATGATAGGAGTGGGTGTTCATACCTAAGCAATCAATTATAGCACTTACCGAAATGTTTCCATTCATATCTACAGGTCTTTGCTTTGCTTTTGAGGCCAAAGCCAGAGCACAAGTACAGAATGTACTGGAATTTCTACCATTGGTCAATTGGGTATTCCACCATCATTTTGAGCATCATTAACATCTATGAGGGATTTGATATATTGAACCCAGAAAAGAAATGGAAGAGGGCATACACTGGAGTGCTCATATTCTTGGCAGCTGTTGCAGCAGTTCTGGAAGCAACTACTTGGTTGATCGTGCTGAATAGGAAGAAAACAGAGGACTCTCACCTGAAGCATGTCAACGGCAACAGCTCCCGGCAGGCTGTATAACTCGAAATCACTCACTAGATCCACTTTATTTCTCTTTTTGTAATCTTATTACTACGATGACTGGGGGTATTTTGGTTCGACTACTACGTTTTGTTCTGTAGAGCTTGTGATGTCGTTAGATACGGTTGTTTTATGATTATTTTTTGTTCTGGCATGGATATACCATACTTATTTGTTTACAGATTACATGGTGTTAAATTTTATTTTTTTGCCTGTTTAGATAAGATTTTATTACGCTGAAGCCCATATCTTAAAGAAAAATCACAATTCTTAAACGAACACGGCCTAGTTTGTTCTTGTATGGCGGCCCATATCTCATATGGATCAAATGCAATAGGAGACACGACTAAGAACAAGTCCTAAAGAAAGATTTTATGATAGAAAAGAAAGTCTATAGAGTAACATAGCTTTAAGCCACGGTCATGCCAAAATCTGTGTGCTAATCATAAAGAAAACAGTGACATCCATGGCCTAGGGGCACAAGTGAACGAGAGATAGTGTACAAATTTTAGAAGCGGCAGGAAAAAAAGGAGCTAAAATTTTCTGTCCATTCTACTTTGTCTTTATTCTGTCCTATTAATTTCAGCTATTTATTTATGTAAGTTTCTTGTGAGTCTAGCATAAATAAATGACTGAGATTTATAAAACAAGATAAGGACAGAATAAAATGAACAGAAAATTTCGTCCCGAAAATAAGTCTCGAAGGAGTTCGAAAGATCTACGGTCATGGTTCAAACCATTTTCAAAGGCACGAAAACTTATATAAAAGTGGGCAAAAAGTGTCAAATTAATCTCTAACTTAACTTCTTTGTCAGCCCTTCGTTTCAAAAAATAGATTTGTCATCTTTTTTGTATGTCCTTTTATAAAGTATTTATACTATGTGGCAAGTGGCCAAAAAGTCAAAAGAAAATAATAAAGTTTATCTTTCTCTCTTTTTCTTTCTCTTACCGTTTCTTCTCCCTGTAAAGAAAAGTAAATATGAACCTATCTTTTGGAAAATTTATGACAAATCTTTTGCAACGACATGACCTATGACTATATCAATAAAAGTATTCATCTAAGTATAAATGACTGATGATTCCTTTTCCATTTCTTAATTCTAACTTCATTTTAAGGTTGTTGTTGCATTTTTTTTTTTATGTAGACCAAAGTATTCCAATTGACGTGCTGCTATTGCCTTTTGGGTTTACTTTTTAGGAGATGGAAAGCTTGATTTTTTATATTGGTAAGAAAATCCTTTGTTTAAAATTACGTTAGGTTGTAAAAGTTTTTCTACAAATGTTTGGAGCAACTATGATATCTCTTTACTAGGGAAAGAGTAGTTTTCCTTTTAAATCATTAGCAATAGAGAATTTAAGGTATGCTTTGTCCAAGCAGGCGCTATTTGAGTAGGTTGTTTTCTGAAAATTCTTGTTTTTCAGATAGTATTTGTGTTTAACTTGACCAACATAATGTTTATATTGATTACACTCGTTCATTTTATTTCTCAAACTATACTAATAAATATAGCAATAACCATTATTTGCCTAATACCTTATTTTGGTTGATATCTTTTTCTTTTTGTTGGATGGTTTCAACCATAAGCTCAATAGAATAAATATTGAAAATCCATGGTTCTTCTTTAGTGTCTCGTACCTTGGTGCCCTTACGTAGTGTATGGTTGCTGTCCCCTTTAATGAGGACAGATGACAAAACAAAAAAATCTTATCCCTCTGCGTGTTTGGTTGCTGTCACAAGTGATTTTTGTTCTGTCCCGGATGATAAAAACAAAAATTTTTGTTCCTTCCAAAATCGAAGGACAAAATTTCTTGTCTCCGTCTCCGATACAAAATACATAAGCAACTTCTAGAAATATCCCTTCTCCCACATAAGATTTTTTTTTCTTAATTATATTATTAAACTCATGATGATGATGATGATAATGATGATTATTATTATTATTAATTTTTTAATTTTTTATACAAAATTAATTATCTTATCATTATCATCATCATCATCATCATCATCGTTATTATTATTAATTATTGTTATTATTATTATTATTATTACTCTTATTATTATTATTATTATTATAAAATTTGTTATTATTATTATTATTTATTATAAATTTTGTACTTATTATTATTATTATTTATTTTTATTTTATTATTTTATTATTAATTTTATTATACGAAATTAATTATCTTATTATTATTATTATTGTTATTGTTATTGTTATTATTAATTTATTATTATTATTATTATAAATTTTGTATTTATTATTATTCTTATTATTGTTATAAATTTTGCATTTATTGTTATTATTATTATTATAAATTTGAACTCATTATTAATATTATTAATATTAGTATTATTATTTATTATTTATTATTTATTTTTATTATACGAAATTAATATTAATATTAATATTATTATTATTAATTTTTTTTGACTAATAATATTATTTATTATTATTATTATAAATGTTGTACTTCTTCTTCTTCTTCTTCTTCTTCTTCTTCTTCTTATTATTATTATTATTATTATTTATTTTTGTTTTCATTTTATTATTAATTTTATTATACAAAATTAATTATCTTATTATTATTATTATTATTATTATAAATTTTGTACTTATTATTAATATTATTTATTATTATTTTATTTTATTTTTGTTTTCATTTTATTATTAATTTTATTATACGAAATTAATTATCTTATTATTATTATTATTATTGTTATTAATAATAATAATAATAATAATTTTGTATTTATTATTATTATTATTATTATTATTATTATTATTCAATATTAATTTTTTATTGTTATTATTATTATTATTTGTTAACTTTTTTACTAATACAAATTATTCGTTTTAAAATAATCAATGAATTAGATATTTCCAATCATATTATACTGCAGGGGTAATTTAGTCATTGATGCTGTTTTTTTGTTCTGTCAACTACAATCAAACACATTTTTGTCCTCGAGACGGAGACAATTTTATTTATTTTGTCCATCACAACCAAACACCTCACGGTTTTCAATTTTTGTTCCGTTCCGTCTCCCAATTTTTGTTCTATTCTGTCTCTGCACGTGGGAGACAGCAACCATACGCAACGTTAGTACATAGTTTTGACTTAAATTTCCAATGTTAACACGTGGAAGCCTTGCAAGTTTTACTGTTCTTTTTTGATTATGTTTTGGATCCTAATTATGATGTAGGATGTATATTTAGCAAGGGGTCTACTAAAAAACTGGCAAATATACTTTTTGTAATAGAGGATTGACGGAGAAGTTAAGTTGGGGGTTCAAATTGAATGTTTGTAAAATGTTAGGGTTATTTTGAGTGTCAAAATATTTTGGTTTAAATTAAATTTTGGTGAAAACAAACATTACTTTCTTGAAACATAAAATAATACTAAAAACTTATTAAAGAAAGTGCATTTACCATTTTAGTTTCAGTAATTTTGAGTGTTGATCCTACTAGGAGTGTAACTATTAGTATTGATCATCTTTCTATCATTTAATATAAAAATCAAATAAAAAGAAAAATTAATAGTAAACAAAATAACAAATATGAGATAAACAATTAATGAGATAGATAAGAAATAAAACAATTAGGGGATAATGACGATATAAATTTAGAATCCTCCTAGAACCTTTCCTATGCTTGAATTTATCTTGGTTTAATGATTAATCCTAATTTTTTGGAATAGTAGGAATCCCAAGGTTATAACAATATTCTTTCTCTAAAAAATAATCTATATTCTTAAGTTGATTGATTGAAATCTCTTTCTAATTGGACCTCTAAAATTCATTAATTGACTATGTGAATTCCTTTGAAAGATTTGACACTAACGTACAAGATTTATATAGTTCTATCTCTAGGATTCTATGCAACTTTCATTATTCATGCTTTAATCTAATCATACATATGATTTCTTAATCCTTATATGTAAAACCCCGAAACTTTCATTTCATTGAATATAAATTTTTATGTTCGATTAATAATGAATAGTAAATTTTTGAGGGACTCAACCTCGAAATGATGAAAAATATCTGGAATAAGTATTTGAGTTTAATGATACTAAAACAGATTGAAAATAAGTCTTATAGGATGGATTTCGGGAGTTATGAAAGTTTAGCACTAAAATGCCCTTTTTGGAAAGTAATGGGTATTAATGCTTTTAAACCCATTCGAAAATTTTTAAAGCATCCAATCAATAAGTATTGACACTAACTAGAGTATTTTACGATCAATTCGATGGTAAGACGGCTGCAGAATATTTTCGGAATTTAATTCGGTTAGTTGATGAATTAAATTCAATAAAGGGCAATTTGGTCTTTTTACATGTCAATAAGGATAATTTGGTCATTTTACTTGGTGTTAGTAGAAGAATGAGTTAGTAGAAGAGAACCAATAGGAAGGTGAAGTGTGGAATCCATTAAATGGGCATTAAAAAGAATAAAGCAAGACTTTTGTCTTCATTTGAACATAAACATGAGAAACCAAACAAAAGGGAGAAAAGAAGAGAGAAGAAGGGACATTTAGCCAAGGAGGGAGAAGAAGATTGCAGCTACCTTTTTCAGTGTTTTGGAGCATAAATTGGAGAGATCTTGATCAAGTGGAGGTACTCATCAAATACCAGGAGATTGGAAGATAAATTGGTAAGTTTTCCTAACATAAATTTCTAGTTTTGGGACTATAACTTAGCCTACAGATCTCAAAATTGGGTGATTCTAATTGGAGATGAAACTTAAGACATAGTAATGAAAATTCATAGAAGAGAACCTGACCTAGTTCTGGCTGAATCACATTGGAATTTGAGATTGAAAATGGTGATCTGATGCTACCCTTGTGTTGGAGCAGCTTGTGACGTTTGGTGCATCTTTCTTGAATTAGGACTTCAAATGGTCTGATTTTTGATGATATGGAAACTAGAGACATAGCGAAACAAATGTATAGAAGACCTCAAAGCCTAATTTGAACGTTTTCTATATGAAAAGTAAGGAAAAATTGGAGGTATAGTTTCAGGACATAGGCCATAACAGTGACTGATTATACATGATCATGATATGGTGAATTAAATTGAGTGAGATAGTGTTTTGAAGAAATTGATAAGTTAAAATGGGTAAAAATATGATTTTAAGTGACTTTTGAAGTTAGAATTGGAAACGGAGAACAATAGGTTAGCTTTCGATAGTAAACAGAAATATGATTAGCATACGTGTTACACGATTAAATACTAGTCTCGAATTTGGTTAAACCAAATTTATAGCGTTAATGCCTTATTTCTAAATTTGGAAATATATGCCTAAGAGAAACGCGATTGTGTAGGTATAGGAAAGGCACAAAATGCGTGAGTGTGCTTGGCGATAAAGTTGCTAAACAATGAGTGCATTTCAAATGTGTTTTATGAAAATGATTTCTATTCTATCGTGAAGTGAATATGGATTATGAGTTTTAAGTGAATATTGCTAGTACAATTTTATGTTTTTAGCAATATATGAATTGAATTTTGAAAGTTAATCTTAAATGATTTGAGTTTATATTGAGATGATGTTATTGGTTGACGTTCTTGATTGAATCTTGATGAAGCTTCTTTCTTTTCTCCAAGGTTTTTTCCTTCTTGATGTGTCCTTGACTTCTTTAGTTATCCTGTCATTCTTCAGTCATCCTTGCTTCCTAGAATTCACCCTTTTCTTCCTTCTGGCTAGTATTTGATCCTCCTAAACATATCTTCCCTTTTTCTCCCCACACGTCTTTATGGTTTTTATTTTAAAAAACCTTAAAATTTTAACCAATACAAGTTCGTGTTGACTCTTTGTTGCTTCATTACTTCCTCAACTTCTTTTTCATAACCAAACAATGCAAATATATAACATCAACCTAGGACTATATTGCACTCATATTAGCTTTGTACCTCTTTTGTCACATACTTGAGGGTCCATTATAAAGGGTTTTGAAGATATAAATATGGGATTGTATTTAAGCCTTGTTACTAAACACGTGATAATGTTTGAGGTATGTTCCTTCACATAGTAAGTTGTCAAAGAAGTAGAGTACACTAGGGTGGAATATGAGGCAAACATAGGACCAAATTTGGAATATGTTCCTTTATTTCCTAAGTTGTCTAAGAGGTAGAATTCATTAGTAAGATGTATACAAGAATAAGGTATATTGTTAAGGCTGTGTTAATGGAAATTCATGTTCAACCTATGTGCATCATGTGTCATTATACAAAATTCTCTAACTTGGTTCTAACTTACCTGAATTCAATCTTTCTTCATTGCAGAGCTAAAATAAGGTACGTAAACAAAATATTAGTCACTCCTTAGACTTCCTTTGTTGAACATATGCTAACGAATCAGATTTGAACTAATAACTCTAAATGAATTTTCTTTTACTTTGTCACCCTCTTTACTATAAAGCTCATAATAAGTACCTAGTCCTATAGAAGTCATCAAAATACAAGTAAAATATTCTCAAAACTGTGCTAACAACATCGAGTAATTAGAACTTATAGAATTATCCCACACTTAAGCATTTTCTTATCCTTAAGCAAATCAATCTCATTATTCATAACTTAAATAAGTGGCAATTTTAGGAAAGAATTTAACCAATCAATTACATTAATCAAGATTCTCCATTATTGATTTAGTTGTAAAGTTTATTAAATTATTATGCATTTAGCTAAATAAGTCATAAATCATTTCAATTCACTCTATACACCTTCAATCTTTAAAATCCAACCTAATGTATAAAATAAAAATATGCTTCAACTTTTAAATATTTTCACAACCCTTATTAAAAAAAATAAAATACTACCTTAAAAATAACATATGAAAGCATTTAAAAATTGTTTGAATATTCACATAATATTTTGATGTGAGAGTAAACACCTTTTCATTAATCTCTCAATTTCTTAATTATATCACCGTCTTAGATGGCTATTAGCACCACTTTTTAACTTCAACCTTTTGACTTAATGTAAAGCTAGTATAGTTAATTTATTTAATTATCACTTATTCATTTTTTTCTTTTTTAATGATAATAACACTGCTTAGAAAGAACTCACATTTTAATTATTTGTATAAATTATATAAAAAATTTCATAGTACAAATAAGTATCCATTCTTAAAATTAATGAAACAAATCAAAATTAACTTTATCATCAAAGTTTATAACTATTTACCTAAACAAATCAAATCACGATAACAATCAAACATACAATGAATCATCTTGATCAATATGCTAAAAGTAATTCCCTGCATTTGTCTTGTTAAGCGAATTATAATAAAATTGATAAGCATAATAGTTAACTCCCTACCCCAACAAGTTAAGATGTACCTTGTTCTTAATGTACATATCATGCAAGATCAATAAAAAATAGAAAAAAAAGGAAAAGAGGTAAGGATAACTAATACTACCTTGATACTAAAAGAATTGTCAACCTTTTTTATTGCCATTAATATATGTCCAAGACTAGTGAAATCTAATATATACTTGAGGATAATTGTAACATCCCACCCCCGATAGGAAGGGTAAATTGGTCATTTGGGACGGGTTCGGGTCATGCGGGAGTGGGGTGTTTACCAACAGATTTGATTATTGGTGACAAGTGTAAAGCTGACATTTTTGGAGTTCATGGGGGCATGAGATTGATGTATAGTTCAAATTAATTGCGGACATAACACTCGTTATATTGGTGACACCATTCGACTAGT
>JAOSBL010000009.1:8991689-9003411 GCA_027568915.1 Erythroxylum roraimae
TTCAATATAGCATTAAAATCATTCTCATATAGTACCCAAGCAATCCATAAAAGATAACATAAACAATATGAAAAGAGGGAAAGAAAACAATACACAACAATGATATGTTTAGTGTGCTCCTCGGCCTCGATTGCCCCTCTAAACGAGTGTCGGTTGATTTAGCCTTCCATTTCCTTCTTCAATCTCCAAGAATCTACAAAGAAAGCTTCTGTCTCTATTAAAAACCGAAGAGAAATGAAGAGGAATTCAGATCTTTCTCTCTCCTATTTTTTCTTCTCTCCTTGGATCTTCTCCTGAATATAGAAAGAATGGAGGCCCCCTTTCAGGGTTTCATTCTTTTCTTTTTATATTTCATTCCAATTAAGGTAAAAATTAGGTTTTACCTAACCTAAAATGTCTGAAATAACCCTCAATAAGTTAAGTTCAGAAGTAGTCCCCGAGTTGTCGTCACGCAGGCTATAATTGTGGCCTGTGTTATAGGCTTCTATCATGATTGTGGCACTCCATCATTCTTCTGTCACGATCGTGGCCAATCGTGGCATTGGGTTATCCCTCCAACCTTCTCCAAGTTTTCTCTTCTTTGCTCTTATTCTTCTCCTTCTTATTCCAAGAGGACAAGTGAGTGTCAACATTGAGAAGATGACTTAATGCATATGCTTTTAGGTCACTTTAATTCTTTCACTTCCAAACTGTACCTAAATTCAAATATGAGTCAAAGTGAGTATCTTAAGCATTTCTAAGGCATTAATCACTAAGTCTAGTAGATCAAATGAATCAACATTTCAACACATATTAACTACAGTGAAGGAAATTACATAAGAAACTAACTCAAATTTAGTAACACTTATCCTTAGGTTATCTAAGCTATTTATTTCACATGATTTCAAATCCAATCTTCATATTTCTTTTTCTTCTTAACTATTCCATATTCATTTTATTTTCTTATTGAGTAAGCCAAATCCTTATTAGTTTAAAGGAAAGGACTTACAAGTTGCTTTATAAAGTGATCTCAAAATTGCTAATTTGGAGACTAAAAAGCTGAATTACCTCTCCTTATTAATGAATTCTTATATTCTTTCCTATAGATAAGAAGGAAACAACATCCTAATAGCTTAAGAATTAATGGAAGGATATCATATAATGAAAGGCATAAAAGGTGTACATTGAAAGTAGACCCTATGAAAGCCATTAGGTCAACTGAATATGACTTCAAAATATGATCTTCACGCATTTGGATTTCCAAAAACATTCATTAAATGAATCTCTATTTTCTTGACCATAATATCATTTTCCATCCTTCTGAATAGGGAACCAACCACAGTAATCTAAGTATAAAAGAAAAGACTTAAGAAAATGTGACCCTTCATCCTCATATCTATACATCTTAGTTATGGAAGGATTAATCAAATAATCAAGAATAATATTAATAATGGAAGATCATTTGAATTCCATGAGAAATTTTAGTTTTGTTTATTTATCAATTTTAGTTTTGTTTTATATTCATTTGTTTATATTAGTCCCTGAAGGAACTCAAAAGGGGTTAATTGGATCCTTGTGAACTTTAAGAACCTTTTACCACTTGCAATGTGATTTAAAATGTTAAGCAAAATATTCATATAAGCATAATAAGTAAAAGAGAACATGGGAAAGATAGTGTAAAAATTTTTATAATGGTTTATGATCACCTTTTGCCTACATATATCTCTTAAGCTCATTTGGGATTTTCCATTGTCCCCTTCCAAAGGTGAAGAAAAACCTTCTATAACCTCTTTCTTTACTTAGGTAAATAGGAACCCTTTACAAGTTCTTAGAGATGAAAAATAAATTTCAATGATTGATCAATCTAATAAAACCTTGAGAAAAAACTTTAATATCCTCTTTACTTCCTCACTAAAATGCTTTTGGGCTCAATTTTAATCATAATGAATGTTATAAAGCTTTTAAATGATGGAAGCTCTCTTAAATTTTATTATTGTATCAATAAAATGTGATAAAATTATCCCCAAAATGTTTTAAAGATGAATAGAGTCTTGTTTGAGAAAATATTAATTCATGTTAATGATTGAAAAGTTGTATGCAATAAATAAAATATGTTTTTCTATGATGAGCATCTAAAGCATTGAAATAACCAAGAGATATAAGAAAGATTATACCTATATTTATATACTAGGAATGTTTTAAATCTTCCTTGGTCATGATTTTGTCATTCACTTAGATGGACTTGAAGCTCATAAGCTTATTTAATTAGTCCATCTTGTCTTTGATGAATATTTGATGGTCATCTTTGCTCTATGGTCTTCATAAAGTATATCTTAGCTTAATTTAGTACATGTCTTCATTTTTTAAATAATTGAGAAGAACAAATTATTAGTAATAATTATATTTTTATTATATTTACAATATGGATTGGAAGCTTATCGTTACCATCTTCCACTGTTTGATGATGACAAATTATGTTATCATATTAAAAAAATGGAAATGCTTATTTAAACACAATTTCCTTATATCTAGAAAATGTGGACATTTAGTTCTTCTTTAATCCATGCATCAATTATATTATCAATAATCAATTGTAAGATTAAGAATTAATCAATTTTTTTCAAGAATAATTTTCGTTAGGATTTTAGAAAATATAAGAAAAACCAAGTGACATAATAAAAGGTCTCATCTAGGCTATTTGGAGCCACTCTGACTAAACGTTCAAACCCTTCATTCATCATGTTTTAGTACTTCTCTCATCCATTTCTCTTAAATTATTGCATTTTAAAGTACTCTATAAAGAATATTAATTAGTAATTAACATATCTTGTTTTCATATATTAACTTCTCGATAATAAAATTCTCAATTTAGATATGAATCATACTTTTAAGTATTATATCATATAATAGATGTGAATAATACAAGATAAAAATAATTTATTAACAAGAATCAAAGTAGGAATTCTTTACGTAAAGATGGAGATGAAATATTTTAGTCTAAGATCGATAAGTATTTACCATGATTTTGATGATATTAAAACATGTCATTAATGTTTTTATCTTTGATAATATTAGTATTTTAAATTGTCAAAAAGTCAATAATATGTGAAAGAACAAGTTCAATGTAAGAGCATGGTAATCAAATGGGAAAATCAAGTTAAGTTAAGCCTCAAAGAACAAAATGAGTAAAGTGTAACACATATACAATTTAATCAAACTTCACTTGTAATTCAATCAATGTAAATTTCTTTATAACCTTTGAATTGCTCTTTTAAATGTTCTATGGGTTCAAACAATTTATGATCATTTATAGTTAGGACATATTACATATACTGGATGTTTGGAAAAATTTTAAAGAGAATTCTTTTGATTTTCAAAATACTTTAAGGAAAAAGTTTTGAGTGAGTTTTATCAAAGGATCAAGGTTTTGATCCTTGGAAAACCTAATTGAATTGTGAAATTTTGTTTTCTAGTTTTTAGGCTGATCTATTTAGGAGATAAGTCAATTGCATGAGTATTTTTGTGTAAGAAACATCTACCTAGAGATGTAAAGACAACCTGTGTAGGAAATAGGCCAACTAAATAGGTGTTTGATATGTTTTAATTTGTTTGTAAGCATATCAATTGGCCTAACATGGACAAAGGTTAACCAAATTAAGAGTAAAGTACTAGTACTTTTATTTTCATGGTTTAGTCAGCCTATGTGATATTTGGTCAATCTAATGAAGATTTATGAGACAAAGTACAAAAACTTTGTGTTTCTTTTTAGTTTGATTGAACTAGGGAGATCTTTCCACCAAACTAGGGTTTTGAGAGGCATTAGTCCATCAAATATATTTGTTAGGATAACCAAACCCTACTAAACTGATGGTGGATGTAAGTCAATCAAATTGCTTAAATTAGTTGCTATAATAACTAATTTATATGGGTAACAACTATTCAGATTAGATTTAAACATAAATATATCACAATTGAATTGTAAAAGGATTTTGTGGAGCTTGGATGATTGAAAGTGTGTTTGTGAGCCTTTAGAGGTATTTTTTCCCCCTACTACGTAGACTGTATTCATATATATGGATCCTCTAATACATTGTGTTAATAAATTGGAGTCTCTGAGTTATAAATTAAAAGCAATTAAGTTGTATAGAGTTTCTCTTTACCTATGACAAAGAAGATGTGTAAAAAGGAAAGGCATCTAAAGGTTCTCTTCACATGTAAAAGAAGTTGATTTTCTTTGTTAGAATTTAATAATGATAGATGATACTTTCTACAAATAGTTTTATAATTAGTTTATCATTACAACTATAACATCAAAAGAAGTTTTAATATAATCCGTTAGCTTAAATAAATGCATTTCAAACCTTTTAGCTATTTAATGTACTCAGACCTCAACTAATAATGTGTTATTTTATTTTTAAGATCGGTAGGAAAATAAAGATAAAATAATTTTTGAATTATTTCATATGTCAAAATAGCATTTGAACCTAATTTTTCAACTAATAGAAAATATTTAAATTATTTGCGAGGAAATTATACACTTTAAATAAATTATGTGTTGTCGACTACTTTTCATATTTGAGGGTTGCAAATGAAGAATTAGAACATCAACAGTCAATCTCACACTCCAAAACTGTGAATGAACGATCTTCAATTTCCAGAGCAGCAATCTCTTGGATGACTTGAGCTTTATCTGCTTCAAATTGTTCATCTTCTACAATATATAATCTGAAATTAGAATTCAGTTCAAGTATTGAGAATTTTAAAAATTCTTCATAACTTTCTTTCATCTTTTTTATCTTACCTTTTTCAATTGTGAAGTCACCTAAAAATCGAAGCAGCTTGCTTCTATTTGTGACGAGGACACTTGTAACTTCAGGAGATTTGTGTTGATTGATGACAAATAACTATAAACGAAAAATAAGAAAAAGAGAAACCAAGAACTTAAGACTGTTTAATTAGAATCAAAGTCCAGAACATCGACCTTTGTCTTTTGTACCTTAAACACATGAAACGTTTCTAGCTGTATCGTCTTGTTTGAATCCTGTTAAACAAATGAAGAGTTACAGGTTCAGTAGTGGAAGGATGTGTGTTTTTTTTACAATAATCACAAATTATATTGAAGAAAGAAATAAAAGGGATTACCTTAAAAAGGTTCATCAAAATTCTCAAATTATCCAACGATCTCACGTAACGCAGCATCAGATCACAATTTGAGCGCTCCAATAATATATCATATAAGAACTGAAAATTATATAAAACCCTTAAAAGAGATTAACAAATTTATATAATTAAGTTTTATTGAAGGTGAACTACAATATTAATAAACAGGAAAATAGATCAAAATACATAAATATAATGTAATCACCTTCAAAGCGTGCCGTCTGGTTATGTAATTGGAAGATTGCAACAACTGCGTATTGTATTCTTCAAAAAACTGCAAAACAAAACCTCACATATTCGAAACCACGAAAGTTATTAAAATCAAAACTTATAAGTATTTCACGGATTTCTATATGCAAAACTCTAAGTTGATTGAAGCACTCACCCAACCATAGTTCGTGGAAAGAAATTCAGCTACTGTAGATTTATGCCTCGTTAACAGCTCCTATGTAAATTGAGAATGTGTTGTTAGTAATAAAATTCTTAACATTGTAAAAGGAGAGGCAAATGCGGACTCAGAAGCAAGTATGATAATATTGGACAGAAAATCCCGTCCCTTTTTTAACAAAACGGCATGAAAAAGTCTCAACTTTAAAAGTTGCTAGTGCCTCCGATGCCACGTCAAAATTTGGTATTTGTATGTAATCAAATAATTTCTTCATGTGCTCCGACTGCAAAACATATCTGGAAAAATAACACTACTCGTTTTAGACATATATTGTAATTGGTAAGTTGTATTATTAATCCCATACTTGGAATCTTACCTGGCCACAACCTGGTGGCGTATGCATTCCCTCGAAATTGTGCCATAAGTTAAAGCAATGTCATCGTCTGAATAACTATTTATAGCAAACCAATTATTAAAAAGATTTGAGAGGTCGTATTAGGTACTGAATTTATCATGCAATACAAATTAGCTTAGTTCATCTTAATCTTACCCAGATAGCAAAATATCCATAATATCTAAATTGTTTTCCATATAGTCAGAGGCAATCAACCTTCCACCTACACGTTGTCTTTGCAAATTTGCAATGACATGAGTAGCATTCCGACGGGCCTGGAAACAAAGTTGTTTATGATCACATCGTGCATGGAACATAATGTTTCAAGTTCAAGAAAAGAAATACAACTGTTCAAAAGATTACGAATTGTTTGTAGCTCACCCCCAAGACGAGTTTAGGTAGACCAAGTATGAGATAACGAAAAGAATCATCTTTAAAGAAATGTTGGGTCAATTGTGCACAAGCTTCTGAATTTGGTTCCTTTTGTCCGTCTCCATACAAAACCGTCCTCATTTGCAGCAGTAGTTTATTTAGCTCAGACATCTGAAACCCAAAGAAAACTCATTTGTCACATTCTATATGTGGGAAACTTATAGTTTTGTAGGATAAATTATATATATGTCAACATTTTTTGCCGTATCAGCAAAACGCTTAGCGTAACCGATCAACTTTTCCGTTTTCTTTATCCACCAACAAGACTTACATATCTCAGCTTTTCCTATTAATTTGCCACCATAACATGACAATATAGATCTCATTTTTTGTAATTTACAGCTTAGCTTCGCATTTGCAATGTTCCTATCGATTTAAGCTAAACACAAAACTAGAGCCCAACCCTAGAAACCAAATTATTAAGAAAAACGTTTAAAAAAGAAAAACCTTTTCTTCTCGCTTGCGTTCGCGAGCCTCTTTAGTCGGGTCGACAAAGAATACGAGGATGTCGCGCATATGCTGCACGAGCTCCGATGGCGTGTGTGACTTCTGCTTAAAGAGCCCCTTCATCTTTTCCGATATTCTGGAGGCACTATCTGTGTGTGGGACATATATTCATTTACTTAGAAACGTGTATATGAAAACTTCTTGAATTTTCTGATTGCATATATTTACGAGAGAATCGATTCTGGGTTAAGGCGCAAATGGGACTAGTCCCTAAGGGATTCTTATATGTGAAAGTTCCATCATCCATCAACTTTTGGTTGCAGCCATGTGTTCAGTTTCAGGTAATAAAAAGTAAATGGAGGTTGGCCCTAAAAGAGGTCAAACATGAACGACTCTTCATATGGCTCGTGAGAATTGTAGCGGGATTTGCTTTTGGTATGACTTCCTATTTTCTAGTATGTTTTTTTTAGTTTCTTTAAAGTAAACTGCTTTTCTTTTTTTTTTTTACAAGGGAAAAACTCTAAACACGTAATATCTAACTAGTGCATTGCTCTACGATATACTGCTCCTTGCTTGTCCCTTTAAATGAGTTCCAGGACTGACAGTGGAAGCTCCTGAAGAATATGAATTCCTGGGCTGGCCATGACTGCAAGGGCGGCTAGGTTATCCACATACTGGTTTCCTTCACGATACACGTACTAGATTTGCACCTCTCAATCTCGTTAGAGTAAACCATAGGTACTTGCCAACAAAAGATTATTCATATCAATCACGGTAATGGGAGTGGATAAGATGTTAATGACTTCCAAGGAGTCCACTTCTAATATGACCCAACGATACCCAAGAGACCAAGCCAGCGTGAGCCCGAGTGGACTCCCCAGAGTTTGGCTGTTAAGGACGAGCTACTTCTCAACGTTGAGAAACCCTTCGCACCACTGACCGTGCCAGTCCTGAATTAAGCCACCAGTGGTAGCAATGTGCGACCCCTGTTTAAACGCTCCATCCGTGTTGAGTTTTACCCATTCCTTTGGTGGTTTTTTCCATCCCACTAGACTTCCCACCAATATGCTCTGGTTCGGAAATACACAGCTTTCCACTACTCTCGCCCTGACTATCCACTCCACGTACTCCATAATTGCCTTTGTACCGTCTTTTGGCCGAACAAACTCATCGTCAAAGAGATTTTTGTTACGCCACGTCCAAAGCATCCAGCATGTGACTCCAAAAATACTAGTCCATTTTCCTTGCATCACTTGTGAGTGCTTCATTAGGTTGGATTTCACCCATACCTCCTCGTCCTGCTGGAAAAATTTCGTATCGACTATCTTCGAGGGAAAGTTCCTCCAAAAAGCTAGCACTCTCAGATAGTCCCGGATGACATGTAAGGTAGTCTCTTCCTGCCACATATGTAACAACCGTTATTTGTCGCAATATGTCTCACCACTCTTTGTTGGTTTGTCAGGAGCTTTTTCTTGGTCATGAGCCGAAGGAAAGTTCCGATCCGCTGGGATCCCGCCCATTTCCAAATTGAGGCCTAAGGACTAGCATAACTATCTGGGGTGTGTCCTTCGATTAATTCGTAGGCTGACGCCACTGTAAATCGCCCATGCTCAGTTGTCCCCATCTTATGGTATCTTCCGCTGTATTGGCTGCATTGGGGGTTATCACTGCTATATCCATACAGATTGAGGACGGAAGGTATTGTTGAAACACATTCCACTTCCAGTTTTCATCCTCGTTCTACAAGTTTGCTACTTTAGCGTAAAGATCGCTCTCTGGAATTGGAGAGGTCACCACATACAGTAGTAAGCCCAATCTTTAACCCAATTATCCAGCCAGAAGCAGAAGTGTCTACCATTTCCCAGTTTCCATGTTAGACATTGATGGACATACTACCAAGTTGCCACAATTCCCCGCCAAAAGCTCGAGGCCCCTATCCTTTCTATCATAGTAAGGATGTGGTACGGTCCATACAATATTTAGCCCGTAAGATCCTGACCCATAAGGCTGTAGGTTGTGTAATCAGAGCCCAGCCCATCTTAGTTAACAAAGCATCATTGGAAGACCTAATGCATTTAATGCCTAGTCTCCAGGTCTTTTTGGGCTGACACACTGTATCCCAATTAAAAAGGGGCATTTTCCTCTTCTCTTTCGTGGAACCCTAGATAAAATTGCGTATGATTTGTTCCAAGTTATCACAGAGTCATCTCGGTAGTCGCACAGTTTGCATTGTGAAGACAGGGAGAGCCGAGATCACAGACTGTGTTAAGGTGACATGTCCCGCTAGTGACAGTTGTCTTACACGCCAACCTATTAGTTTCCTTTGGGCGTTGTCCAGGATGTGCTGATAGGTGTTACGCGTGATACACTAATGGAGCAAAGGTACTCCTAGATATTTACCTAGATTGTTGGTACTCTTAATGCACAGGGCCTGACTGATACGGCGAACAGTTTCCATCTTAACATTCTTGGAGAAAAAAATCTTCGTTTTATCTGTGTTAACTTTTTACCCAGAAGCCTTACAGAACTCCACCAAAGTCTTATCGATTACTTGCGCCTGGGAATCCGTTGCTTCCGCAAACAGAACTAGATCATCTGCAAAGAAAAGGTGGGATACTGATGGCCCTGTAGGGCTCAATTTTATTGGTCTCCATCGACCTTGTCCCACTTTTCTTGAGATAAGATGTCCTAAACGCTCCATGCAAAGGACAAAAAAATACGACGAGAGCGGATTGCCTTGTCTAATCCCTCGGGAGGGGCTAAAAGGATTTGAGACTATGTCTTACCAAGCCACCTACATAGTCACCATTGTTACATACTGCATAATGACCCATATTAGCGCTTCCAGAAATCCAATATCCTTTAAAGTGTTTTGGATAAAATCCTAACAAATGTGGTCATGAGCTTTTTCTAGGTCCACTTTGATCACTAAAAATCCTGTCCTCCTTTTTTTCCTTTGCATCAAGTGAATTACTTCCTAGGCAATGATGATATTATCTGTTATTTGGCGGCCCGGAATAAAACTACACTGGTTCTCCTTCACTAGAAAATCCAAATGATTTTTCAAACGGTTAATAATGATATTAGCAATAATTTTGTAAATCACGTTCCAGAGGCTGATCGGACAAAATTGAGTGAAACTAGTCGGGGATGGATTTTTGGGGATAAGGACCAAAAGGGTTTGGTTTAAATCCTTTTCCCATCGGTCTTGTCTGAAAGCTGCCTGAATGTACTCAGTCACTTTGGGGCCGACTGATCCGCGGTTTGTCTTTGGGTTATTCCCTTAGAAACCGAATCAAAAATTTAATTCCAAAGATTGCAATATAGAGTGCAACCTCAGGTCGTCTCAATTAATTGGAACCTAATGCAAATGATATAAGCTAGCCTAATTATCATGAAATGCAACTAAATTGGTTAGGAGGAGGTGTTGGATCTTTGAGAAATCTACCTAAACTGAGCTAATTGAAAGAAAAGTATATAAAACGGTACTTTTGGATTTTTGGAAAGCAAATTAAAAACTCAAACGATGAAAAAAAATGATAAAATCCTCTTCAAAACGAGCTTTTTCTATCATAGTTCAAAACAAATCTTTTTGGGAGCAAAAATCACTATGTTTTCAAATGATAAACCTTAAAGAACTCTTTAAGTCCAAGGTTTTAATCAATGAACTCCATTTCTTAAAACCTTGTTGAATGCATCTTATTGTGTGTAATGGGTAAGTTAATGCAAGTGGTCAATTTAGGATCAAGCATCATCTTAATATCAAACACAACTAGGCAGATAAAAGAGGATTAACTAAATCATAAAAGACATATATGAGACTTCATTTATTAAAGCTCAAAGTTCTACATCAATAAACCCAATAACACAATACATTGTTCAACACTTGATTAAACTATAATCAAGAAAATCCAATTACAAAGCATAAATCCTAACTAAGGAGTTCATAACAATGTAGCTAAACATGAATAAACTACTCCCTTTTGAAGCCCATCAAACTCAAGCTATTGCTACATCTTCAAGAGGAAATGGTTCTTAGCCAAGCATTGCTTCGGGAGAACTCACAACTGGAAACCCACCAAGAGCATCCATGGCAGTAGCAGCAGATGATGAAAAATGGAAGGAAGTGATGGATGAAGGTCAAGTTGAGTGTGAGAGATGAGAGTGTGTATGTTCTTGATGTTTCTGTCGCTTCTCTCCCCCTGCAGTCGGCTCCTTTATAGCCTAATTTGGTAGGTTTTTAAATGAAGGATCATTGGGTCGGGTTGCACAGTGGGTGATTTTTCCAAATATGGTTCAGGTTTTTGAAGGTTCGCCGCGGCCCCGAAAGGTTTTGATTCATTGCTATCCTTCGCCACGGCGAAGTTTTCCAAAAAGTTCAGCTTAGATTTCTTTATATGTTGCCTCAGCGACAGATTTACTTTACCGCAGCAAACTTCCTGTAGCGCCTTTTTCTCTTGTTGACTTCACTTCAACCTTCTTTGACTTTACACCTTCTTCTTGAGTCCTTTCTCCTTGAGGTTCCTACAATCAACAATGGTAGTATGCAGTATCAATTATTCTCAGAAAAATTAATTATTGCAGTTTGAAGTAAATCATGTGTTAGTATAGACTTTACATTCAATATACAAAATGCACAAGAAAGGGGATTGAACTGTGTATCCTTTTTGATGAATACAAACCCCTTTTATATTTCTTTGAAAACTAACTTTTTCAATGTTATTAAGTGAATATCACAAATGTTTTATGAGAATAGCTTCAAGATTAAAATGCAGATAACTTCTATATATGTGTATACGAATAATAGAAATTAAAAGTAGAGAGTTTAGAGAGTGGACACAGCGATTTTATCCTGGTTCACCCCAAACCGTGGGCTACGTCCAGTCCTCAGAATCCTTTATGAGATTTCACTATTCTTCTTA
>JAOSBL010000009.1:9021304-9034665 GCA_027568915.1 Erythroxylum roraimae
ATCAAGAATCAACTCATTTGGATAACTAGAGAAAAAGTTATGGCTAACAGACTGAAACATTCTCAATGAACATTTTCTAGCCAATCATCTTCAAACTTTCAATATTTTACATCTAACATAACTTACACAACGATTACCCTTTTCTACATCATTTACTCCTCATTCTTAGCTCCATTTCATCTCAATATCATTCACCAGCAAAGCATGATCCAAATTTGATCATTAACCAAAAAAAAAAAGACATGTTCATATACCTATTCAACAATTATCAATTCCCATGTAAACATCCCTTTCGTAACCAATTCACCTTAAAAACATGTGTAACATAAGTCATAGTTTCTTACTCATCATATACAACACTACTCATCCATAAACAACTTCTAACCCATAATTTAGCATTTGCATGAAACAAGACATATAAGTATAAGCAAAAACTTCACAAACTCTTCATCATCCACAACACACACATACACAAACCACCCTTTCATGCATTAACCTCTAAATATCATCATAAAGGCTCCATTTAACATTGCCCAAGAAAAACATTAAACATAACTTACTTGATTTAGCTACCAAATCTTCAAACTCTTCAAGAAAATAAAAAATACCTAACTTCATCACAACCCACGATCATCACCATCTTTAGGGTTGGAAGGTTAGGGTTTTTGGTATGAATGAGAGAGAGCAAGGTGAAAGATAAGTGGGTTAGGTTCAACATAAATGGAGGTTGGAAGCATCAAAACCCATGAAGAAGAGGAAGAAGAGAAGCTACGAAGAAGAGAAGAAGAAAACCAAAAACAAAACTCCAATGGCTTTTAAGAGAGAAGCATCGTAAGAGAGAGCAACCAAAAAGGGGGGGTCCTTTAATATAAAAATCAACTTAAGACATTCGTTACTTGCTCCAATTTCTAAAGCCTTAAGATAAGTTCCCTCATTTAATTAGTCCAATAAATTTCAATTTCTACTCCAATTGTCCCCCAATGTTCAATGGCACTTGTGAATAAATCCTAAGGCCATTTATCAAAATTTTCATTGTCATTAATTTCTACTACCATTTACTAATAGTTTTGCCACTTGGCAATTTTCCTAGTCCAAAAATACCCAACAATTTCCAAAAATTTCTCCAAAAGTTTCAAAAATTCTAAATAAGCAATTACACTCTCCGAATCAATTTTTCATATATAAAAACCACAATTCTCAATAGAAATCACATTTAGAAAAAATTATACTCGGAATGTCAATGAATGCATATACAAACATATTCATGTGCAAAGTTTCACTATTCACATATATGAGCATGTCATATTGTGCATAAACATGAAAATGCATGTCTTATCTCTCATTGAACACTCATATTTACTATTCTAACCTTCCCATAGGTAATGGGATGTTACAATTGGGCCTAGATGATTACTGGAATATATGATGATGTGTTAACTGTTTGTAACATTTGCGACTGAAATTGTTTTTGAATAAAATGGGTCGAAAAAGGTTTATTGATCTTCTAAATATAAGTGTGATGGATGACAAAATTATGAATATGATTGTTTGATTGTTCTAGCATGCCACCCTCATAGAGTATGTTCTTGAATACCGTCAGTATGTTCAAGAATATGCCCTATGAGAGTGGGGCGCTACATTTACCTAGCAGGCTAGAAAAATTAAACATAGAAAAAAAGGTGAAGAGACATTTGAATTATTTCAAGAGAGCGAGCACTCAGTAGAGATAAAGAATCTAAAGATAGGGAGGATGCTGGGGGTGAACGATTATCAATCAAGGCCTTATCTAGAAAAACCTCACGTGGAGGAACCGCATGTGCCACCAAAAGATCACAATTTTGTCACGTAAGGAAAGTATGGAGTCGAGCCAGCTACCCTAAACAAAGGAACTTCTTGGGAGGAAACCCAAGGGAAGTAAATTTCTTTTCTTTACATTTCTGCATTACTTATTATCTACGTGTGTGTTTCTATGTTATTTTGTTTCTTGCTTGTTTTTAAGTTTTCAATCAAAATGAGAGAAATAATAAAACAAATGAAACAAACATTTTCTCATTTTCTATTGCTTCTAGGACTATATAGTCATGATTAGAGAATGAGTTGACTAGTGGTAGACAAAGCCGGTGAGATTTTAAACCTTATTAGACTGAAACATCCATATCAGTGTCATTGTCTTTTGATAATGTGTGACCTTCATGACATGTACATCCCAATTTTACTTTGAATTTCTATTCGAGACCACATTTTTATCACATGCATTAACATGGATATGATTAGACATTCTTTGTTTTTCATAAACTACATTAGCCAAATAACCTATCCTATTGACATGATTTTTCCCTTGATAAACCCCTTTAAGCATTATACTTTTTCTTTGTGTACTAACTACATTACATGCTTTATACTTACCCAAATGTCCTACCCAAGCCATAAGCTAGTGGAGCATTTGTGATTGTTGAGTTTGTGGATGTACGAAATTCTAAGTGTGGGGGTGTCCATATGTGTGGGTTTGTTATGATGTTGGGATGTTTTGTAATTGAAATTCCCATTTTAATGTCGTTTCTTTTAATGTTTAAAAAAAAGGAAAGAAAGGAAAAAAGAAATAAAAGAGAAAAGCACAAGAAAAAGAAGAGAAAAGAAAAAATGAAAAATGTTTAAATATATGTATCTAGGAGCAAGTGCATATGTATTGAAAAGTTGTTTATAATTAATACATTCTCTTAAAGTTGTGATGACTGGGTTATTTGAGTATATTGGATATGAGGTAGATGTTGTCTTGGAAGGTTCCCTTATTATTGTTTCAATGTGTTGTTGGCATAAAATATATGAGTGATCCCTTTGGTTTGGTTGTGCTTAATGTGATTTGTGTGTGAGAGCTCGAGTTTGAGTTGTGAAACTTGTTTTTGCATTCATCATAGTTGATGTACACAATTGTGAGTGAATGTTGGGTTTTTGCATTTGTTGGTATAATTGAGTGTTGCATTTGTTTCACTAGCTTTGATGACTCTCATGCTACTTAACCCAAATATATCTCACCTTACCTTAGCCCACATTATAACTTTGAAAAGTCCTTTGATCCATGATTTTACATGTGAATTATAGTAGTGGATAAATGAAATGATATGCAAAGTTATGAATTGTCATGATCATGAATGGTGTTGATTGTACCTATAGATATATTTTACTTACACACATTTTTCGAGTCTACCATTAGATTGTTTCTGAAGATGATGCTTATTGATAGATCATAAGTAGAAGCATTGAATGTTGAATTCTTACTATGATTTTTGGAAGTCATTCATCTTTGGTTATGATTATATAGTCTTGGAAAATATAGGAATTGAGTAAATGTTTCAGGTCTTTAAGCTTAATTTGGATGTTTTGCCCGAGGATGAACAAAAGCTAAGTGCGGGGAAAATTGATATGTGTTTAATTGTTGATACATTTAATCATTTACACTAAGCAATTAGTGATACGAAAATGCTTAAGATACTTACTTTAATTCACATATGATTTTAAGTACAATTTGGAAGCAAAGATATTAAAGTGAGTCAAAAGCACTACTTTTGGACCGTTTTATGAATATTACTTTTTTCTTATCTTCATGGAGAAAGAAGAAGAAAATAAAGACAAGAAAAAAAGACAGGAAAAATGAAAGCACAAAATGCAAAGTGGAAGCATGAAACGTGCATGTGGTGACCAAAACATATACACAATATGCAGAAAACGCAGTAGTCCATTAGCTAAACAACAATGTGAATTAAGTGGTGAGCAAAGCAGCCAAAACGTAGCATAGTAAGGAAGAAAATGCACCAATAGAGTGGGAAAAGAAAACGTAAACTACGTTTGCATTTAACGTATACGTTGCGTTGAATGCAAACGTATTAAATGCAAACGTATGCGTTTAATGCATACGTATTTTACATTTCATGTTGCATACGTAGACGGAGCAGATGCAATCTGTGAGGGTTTTGAAAATGTGAATAGTAGCGTGACCTAACATTTTTATTTGTCACATCAAAGCTACAGTAGCGTGAAATGTGAGAAGAGAACTTGCTAGAGAAGCGTGAATAGGAGCGTGGCCACACAAGTTTAATTGTCACTTCAGTGAACAGTAGAAGAGAGAAGCTTGCAGCTGTGAAGAGAGCCGAAGGGGGTTTCAGCTAGGGTATATTTTGTAGGGGTTGAAGCTTTTTCTTAGGAGACCCATGAAAGGCTAAGTTCTCGAGGCTGGTTTGGAGGTGACATCGATGCCGAAGACCCGGGTTAAGTATTTTTTATTATTTTGTTGTTTCTTTCTCTCATTAGAAATTGATTATGTTATCTTGTATGGATTGATTGGGTATTTGAATGATGATGATTTTAATGCTCTGTTAAATCGTTTTTCGTGAAAAACCCATTTCTGGAATTTATTGCAACACATAATCGTTGTATTTTCGATTCATGAATAGCGACTAAAGATTCGTAATCATTAGGGATAACATGACCTAGGTTAAATGATGCATTGCATGTGGTTGTTGCCTTGATTTATTGGTTTTCCTAATTTGTAATGCTACTGCCTAATTAAATCTAGAGATCGTTTCTTAGGTTATTGGTGGTTAAGTTTAATTAACGATCGTATCTTGACTAAACAAAACCAAAGGGAAAACTCGGGTTAATTATTAACCCACGATCAATGGTTGCTAAGAAAGGTTTAAGAACAACAAATCTATGAAATATGCTTAATTAGGATGTAGGCCAAGATTGAACCAAAGAACCGGGTCCCTACCTAATTCCCCACTTTTATCATATTTTCGCATGTTTTCTTTAATTTTTTTTATTAGTCTAGTTTCATTTTATTTTCCTTTTTCCAAAACAAAACCCCCCTATTAAACCTAAACACTAGTTAATTTCATTTCAACAACTTTACACACACTCTCTGTGGGATCGACCTAGACTCGCCAATGTTATAGTAGTAGTCTAGTTATTTTATTTTGACTAGCGTTATGACACGCTGTCAATTTTGGCATCGTTGCTGGGGATTGTGGTGTTTTAGTTTTTGTTTGTGATTTAATTGGTGTTTTGTATATATTTGTTTATAACTGATTCTTTTAAGTTATTTCATGATCTTTTCATTTTTTTTGTTTCGTATTTGTGAAAAAAAAATCGATATGGACTGAGGTAATTTCTTTTATAACTCATATTCTCAATCCTGTAACAATGTTTGGACTGATCAACCCAACTTTTGTTAAGGATGGGATAATCATCATAATTACTTCCATGATAGTTTGCAAGATGCACAACATGTAACACCTACTTACCCAGTGGGTGGATATGTAGATGTTACACAAAACATAACCATAATAATCGAAAACATACCAAACAATCCCTTACATGCATTCCCAGAAACTCAAGCAAGCAAGCATTACAATCCATTAGGAGTTATTTTATAAACAAAACATAATATACATGATGAATATTGAACTTATCAAAATACATACCATAAATCCAATTTTGACTTGTGCTATAGTTATTACAAACCATACACACACAAAATATAAATTCAAATATGTCTCATTACATTAGAAACAACTCAAAAACAAACTGAACATTTCTATAACAAAACACAATCTTCTTGGCCATTACGGTTGTCTTTGTCCCAGTCTTTAAATCTTCATATTAGAACCTATACAGAGGCAAAACCACCATGCTAAACACAAAGCTTAGTGAGGAATAAATAAACAGGATACATAATGGCGACTGTTTCTAACAGTCGTCTAATATTCATATATTCATAATCTACTCATATCATAAGCGGTCTTTAGTTATTCATATTCAAAAGCAACCTAAACATTAAGTTTCTCAGAACAGTTAATGATTCATCAATACAGAAAAAAACATATAAATATAAGAACATAATGTCATTGCTTCAGAACAAAATGCATAAGTCTCAAAACAAAACATAATTGTGCCAAAACAGATCAAAACTTGTATCATATCGGAATTCATCTTGTATTAGATCAGAATTTATCTTATTTTAGATCAGAACTTGTTTATAACAGAATCGAAAATGTATCAAAATACAAACCTGGTTAGCCTGCTAATCCTTTTTACAGAAGTGGGTAATGGGACCAGAACAGAAGATACCATGATTGGTATCACAGTATAGGAGAGACTTATGTCTCAGTATCAGAAGACACTATTGTTTCAAATATCAGGAGACACTGAAGTGTCGATATCAGGAGACACCGAAGTGTCGATATCAGGAGACAGCTTAGTGTCATAGGAGCAGCTGCAGACCCTTTTAAGCATGCCTATTTACCCACGACTAGGACTTAAAAGTTTTAAAACAATCCATTTCAGATTTCGGAATCCTAAGCAACTAATGTAGTGTATAACATATGTCTTTATTTCATTTTTCTCAAATTGAAAATATTCACTCCCTTTTGATCAAACTCAATATGCCTTTTAAACATAAGCATTTGCATCAATATATCAATGAAACATTAAGTCATTACATATTACATCATAGAAATTCCCAAATCACAAATGTCCATATCCAACTCACAGCACATAAGGAACACATTTGTATTCCTAAGAACACATTCATCTTGAACATACCATACAATTTAACATTAGACACATTATTAATTAATCACACATTCTTTAAGTTATTACCTCAATTAATAGTCCATAACTAGATTAACTTCTACTCAATTAATCTAACATCATCTAGGTTCATTTTTAACCTTAATTAACATCAATTAAACCATTATTAAGTGCCCTAACATTATATATGTCAACACAAAACCAAGTTTTTAGCTTCCTAACCCTTTTCCACGACCGTGAGAATATGCCTTATAATTCCCACGACCACAACCTTCAAACTGCTTCCAAAACTTAACTCCTTCATATGCCTTCAACACCCCTTCACCATAGTTCATCAATTCCACTTCAATTCCTCCTTATTCAGTCCTTAATTCCGCAACAAATTCATGTCAAAAACCAATTCAAAAATCATTCATTAAGCAACTTACAAATCAATATCTTCCACAAATCAAAACCAAACTAGAAGTTATCATACAAGGATCATTTTTTTAGCATTCATTTAACATCATCTTAACATGAAATCAAGTTTAGCATTCCCTTAACTTCTTAACTTCAAATTCTTACTCTAAAGAAGCAAGACAACTAGTCTTTCAAGCAACCAAACATAGCTCCTAGACCAAGGTGCAAATTTCAGCACCAATAAAATAATAACACAAAAAATAGCAAGACCTACTTTTTGATACTGTAGCTTACAAAGATTCCAAGTGAAGAAGATCCAAAATCAAACAAACTTCCAGAAGTTGAGACGGAGTGAGAGGTTTCGGTGATGAGAAGCAAAGGATAGAGAGAAGGCAGCATAAACACGAAAATGAGCTGGAATGAATCTGCACTTGCCTAAACCTTGTGATGCAAGGTGTCCTCATTTTGAAAGGGAAAATGTCACACATGAAAGTGTGCTACTTGTCCTTCAATGAAGCCATCTACATGTCTTCATGTATGGCTGCCAAATGTCACAATTCAATTAGGCCACTTGTCACTCAACCAATGTTGCCAAATGTGAATGCATCAGCTATGCCAAATGTCACTAACTTATAGGCTTAGTCATTCCAATTTTTATGTATCAACTTGTCTTGCCACTTGATAATTTTCCTATCTCAAATGTACATTTTAATACCTCAATTCTCTAATGGTGTTAATTAATTCCAATTGAATAAATATGATCTATCAAACCAAAATTCAAGTCATCTGTAATTCTCAATCATATCATAATTTTTAACACCTATCATACATGTACTTTCATAAACATGTAACATTCCAACTAGGGTACAATTTGAGTCCTTACAATTCTCTCCCCCTTAAAAGAATTTTGTCCTTGAAATTTGTACCTGATGAGAATAGTTGAGGATACTGAGCTCTTATGGTCTCTTCTGGTTCCCATGTTGCTTCCTTAAGTCCATGGTGCTGCTAAAGTACTTTCCCCAAAGGTGTTTGCTTGTTCCTGAGTTATCGGACTTCTCTGGCTAAAATAGACACAGGCCCTTCCTCATAAGACAAATTTAGTTGTACTTGAATTTCTTGCATAGGAATCTTATGTGTATCATTAGATCGATATTTTCTCAACATGGAAACATGAAACACTTTGTGCAACTTGGCCAAATCTCTAGGAAGAGCTAATTGATAAGCTACTGGTCCAACTCTCTTAAGAATCTCATAAGGACTGATGTATCGTGGACTGAGCTTACCTTTCTTCCCAAACTAAAGTATGTGTTTCCATGGTGATACTTTCAAGAATACCTTATCTCCTACCTAATACTCAATATCTCTTCTTTTTAGGTCAGCATAGGATTTCTGCCTATCACTGGCGACCTTCATTCTTTGTTAAATAACTTGAACTTTTTCTTCAGTATCTTTCACAATATCAGGCCCGATCATCTTGTTTTAACTTAATTCAGTCTAACAAACTGGAGTTCTACACTTCTTACCATATAGAGCTTCATATGGCGTCTTGCCAATACTAGTTTGATAACTATTGTTGTAAGTGAACTCCATTAGAGCAAGACAATTATCCCAACTTGTCAAAAATTCTAACACCTAACCCGAAAGCATATCTTCTAATATCTGGATAACCCGTTCAGATTTTCCATCTGTCTAGGGATGGAAAGCGGTACTAAAATTGACTTGAGTACCCAAAGCCTTTTGCAGACTTTTCTAGAATCTCGAAGTAAATTGAGGATCATGATCAAAAATAATAGATACTGGTACCCTATGCAACCTTACTATCTCATGCACATATATAACTGTAAGCCTATCCAAGGAATAATCAGGATGAACAAGCAAAAAGTGAGCAAACTTAGTGAACTTATCTACAATCACCCATACTACGTCATGCTTCCTCTGAGTGAGAGGGAGTCCAGTGACAAAATGCATGGTAATGTTATCCCATTTCCATTAAGGAATCAAAATAGGATGTAACAAACCAGATGGAACCTGATGCTTAGCTTTAACTTGCTAATATGTCAAATATTTGGATACATAATCCATGACATCACATTTCATACTTAACCACCAGTAATGTTGTTTCGGATCTTGATACATTTTATTTCCACGAGGATGCATTGCAAAGACAATATTATAGGCCTAAAAGCTCTATTCATCAGATCTATGAATGCAGCTGGAGCATTAGTTAACCCAAATGGCATTATCAAGAATTTATAATGTCCATAACAGGTCCTGAATGTAGTCTTCGGAACATCCACATCTTTTACCTGAAGTTGATAGTATCCTGATCGCATATCTATCTTGGAAAATACTCCTACACCTTTCAATTGATCAAATAGATCTTCTATCCTTGGTAACAAATACTTATTCTTCATTGTGACTCTGCTCAATTGCTTGTAATCGATACACATTTGAAGAGTACCATCTTTCTTCTTAACAAATAGAACCGGTGCTCCCCATGGTGAGACATTGGGTTGAATGAACCCCTTATATAGAAGCTCTTGCTACTGCACTTTCAACTCCTTCAATTTAGTGGGAGCCATTCTGTACAGTGCTCTGGATATAGGGGCAGTGCTAGGCAAAACTTTGATAGACAACTCCACTTTCCTTTCAGGAGGGAGTCCGAGTAGCTCTTTAGGAAACACATCTAAAAATTCACTCACCACTGGAATATATTGCAGTTTAACACCCTCTTTCTTATAATCAATCACAAAATTTAGATAAGTTTCACATCCCTTCCTAAGGAACTTCTGAGCTTGCATAGCAAATACCGCACTAGCCACAAAACTAGGGCGAATGCCATACAATATCATTTCAGGTTGATCAGGTTTCCTAACCACAACTGTCTTAGCACCACAATCAACCACCGCCTGATGCTTGGACAACCAATCCATACCTAAAAACAAATCAAATTCATGAAAAGGCAATTCAATTAGATCCGCAACATTCTCATTTCCTTGGATCATAACAGGACAGTTTCTATACACCTGATTAACCAACACACTACTACCCAAAGGACTAATCACATAAATGTCATAGTCTAATTGATCTACAGGCATCTTTTTATCAGACATTTCTCCAATACAGATATAAGAATGAGTGGATCCAGGATTACAATGAGTGGATCCAGGATCAAACAAATCATGTAATTCAAAATTAAAAAGAGAAATAGTACTAACAACGACTTCAAGTGCATCCCAATCCTTGCGAGCTTTCAAAGCATAAGCTCGAGCTAGAGTAGAAGGTATAGTAGGTCAATCAACAGTTTCTGAATGAGTACTCGGATTAGGTTTGATCTGACTAGGACTTTAAAGTTAAAAAGGAAAGGGATTTCTAAACTTCATAACATGTTGTGATATGAATTATGTGATTCTTGAATTGGTTAGAATATGTATTGAGTTGATGATGAATTGAGGTCTGGAACATGATACTTGTTTGATAGCTTTTGCTTTGGATTTTGATGCATGAAAGATTATAGATTGTGAGCTGCCTAATGGATGATTTTTGAATTGGATTTGAACATGAATTTGATGAGGTATTGAAGAATGAATAAGGTAGAATTGAAGTGTAATTAAGGGACTATGTTGAAGGTGCATTGAATGGAAGTGAAGAAGTCAAGTTTTGGAAACAAATTGAAGGATGTGGGTTGGTTCACTCACCCCACGATCATGAGATTTATAAGGCTTATTCCCATGTTCTTGGGAAGTACTTAGGAAGGAGAAAATGTTGGTTTTAGAAAATTGTCAGACTATATAAGGTTAAGGTACTTAATAATGGTTTAATTAGACTTAGTTGAGGTTGAAAATGAACCTAAATAATGTTTGATTAATTGAGTAATAGTTAATTTAGTTATGGAGTATTAATTGAGGTAATTACTTAAGGAATGTATGGTAACAAATAATGTGTCTAATGTTGAAATGTATGGTTTGTTCAAAGGTGAATGTGTCCTTATGAATACAAGTGTGTTTCAAAGGGTTTATGTGAGGTGAATGGAACATGATTGTTTTTGAAATGGAAATTTGCATGATTATATGTAAGGTGTAAATACAAAATTCATTTAATGATACATTATTGCAAATGTTTATGCTCATAAGGTATGTTAAGTTTGATCAAATATGAATGAATATGTTCAATTTGAGAAAAATGGAATAAAGACATATGTTACGCACTACATCACTTACATGTGATTCTGAAATCCTAAATGTTTGTTTTTAAAACTGCAAAGTGCTAGTCGTGGGTAAATAGGTATGCCTAGAAGGGTCTACAGCTACTCCTGTAACTTGACAATAAGGTGTCCCCTGATTATCGAGATTAAGGTGTCCCCTGATTATCGATACTAAGGTGTCCCCTGATTTTGAGACTTAAGTCTCTTCTATTTCAGATACCAATCATGGTATCTCCTTTTCTGGTCCTGTTACACACTTTTGTAAAAAGGATTAGCCGGCTAACTTATTTTGTGTTATGATATATGTTCAATTCTGATATAAGCTAAGTTTATTTCTGATACAACTAAATTCTGGTCTGATATAATCAAGTTATGTTATAATACTTTAAAGTTATGTTTTGATATTATGGTATTCTATTCAGATACTTGTAAGTTTTGTTTTGAAGCAAGTATATCCTGTTCTGATATGTTATATTCTCTTCTGATGCAAATCATGTTGGATTGTTCTTTAATTTGAACAATTAAAGGTTGTATGTGATTTGACATGATTTAGTGCATGTGAATGCTAGACGACTGTTAGAAACAGTAGCCAGATTATATCTTTTCTAGTTATTCCCCACTAAGCTATATGCTTCGCACGTTGGTTTTTCCTCCGTGCAGGCTCTGATAAAAAGATCTAAGGTTGGGACAACCGCAGTGGCCAATGAAGGATGTGACATGTTTGGAAGTTGTTTTGTTTGAGTTTTTGAGTTGTTTTTGAGTAGTATTAAATGTTATGAGACATTGTATTTTGATGTAAATGTTTTGTAATAACCTTAATACTAGTTGGCTTTTGAATTTATGGCATGTATTATGATAAGCATAATATGTATGATATGTTCTGTTTATAAAATAACATCCTATGATATGTAATGTAAGTTTGCTTGAGTTTCTAGAAGTGCTTTGGAATGTTTGGTATGTTTTAGTTCTGTTTTGTATGGCATCTGCAAATCCTCCTATAGGGTATGTGCGTGTAACAAGTAATTCCTTTCCTTTACATTTTCGCATTTCTTTTTATATGCATGTGTGTTCTTTGTTGGTTTGTTTATTGCTTGTTTTAAGTTTTCAATCAAAATGAGAGAGAATAAAACAACAAAACAAACATTTTCTCTTTTCTGTTGATTACGGGATTATGTAGTCATGATTAGAGTGTGAATTGACTTGAGAATTTCATAGCAACTTTGGCATGTACATTTACTCTTATGATTGGTTGATATGCATTATCTTTAGAAGAGTACTAACTAGTGGTAGACAAAGCCGGTGAAATTTTGAGCCTTATTTTACTGACACATTCATATCAGTCTCATTGTCTTTTGATAATGTGTGACCTTCATGACATGTACATTCTGATTTTGCCTTGAATTTCTATTTGAGACCACATTTTTATCACATGTATTAATATGTAAATGATTAGGAATTCTTTGTTTCATAAGCTACATTAGCCAAATAGCTTATCCATTATATGTTTTTCTTTTTCTTGGTAAGCCCCTTTGAGCCTTATTAGCCTTTCTTTTTGTATCAGGCATATCACATGCTTTAAACTTAAACAAATGTCCTACCCAAGCCATAAAGCTAGTGGAACATTTGTGATTGTTGAGTTTGTGGATGTACAAAATTCTAAGTATGGGGGTGTACATCTATGTAGGTTGCTTAATGTTGGGATGTTTTATTATGTCTTATCATTGAAATTCCCCTGTTAATGTGGTTTCTTTTAATGTAAAAAAAGAAAGGAAAAGAAAGAAAGAAAAGAGAAAAGCACAAGAAAAGAAAAGAAAAGAAAAGAAAAAGAAAAAGAAAAAGAAAGAAATAAAGAAAAAGAAAAAAATTGTTTAAATAAATTTATTAAGGAGGAATTGCATATGTGTTGAAAAGTTGTTTATGATTAATGCATCTTCCTAGAGTTGTAATGAATGGGTTATTTGAGTATATTGGATATGAGGTGGATGTTGTCTTGGAAGGTTCACTTATTGTAGTTTCAATGTATTGTTAACATAAATTATATGAGTGATCCCTTCGGTTTGGTTATGCTTAATGTGGTTTGTGTGTGAGGGCTCGAGTTTGAGTTGTGAAACTTGTTTTTGCATTCATCATAGTTGATGTACACAATTGTGAGTGAATGTTGGGTTTTTGCACT
>JAOSBL010000009.1:9041059-9052604 GCA_027568915.1 Erythroxylum roraimae
CCCTCATACATATATACTCTTACTACTTAATTCAACTAAACCATATTTTAAAATCCTACCAACATTAACATAATAATGAACTCCAAATAAAAGAATTAATCTAGCAAGAGCTCAAAATTCATTTAAGTCATTGCGTAACTCCTTTCAAAAATCAAGACCTTTTTCTAATCATATAATTGAAGGAATTTGATAGCAGTTCCTTCTAAAAAAATGTTGCTCATTGTCTCAATTTTCTAATAACACTAAAATCATTAAATTTGATTCAATAGTCCAAAAGTTATACCCCAAATATTTTCAGGCTATTCTTATACAGAAACATTATTCCGTGCTCAACTTCCATCCAGAAATTGAAATTCTTAGAGACTGAATTAAAACTCAATTTCGTTGGACAATTTGTAGTCTTATCTCTCTAGTTTAATACAAATTAAGAATCATCTCATTTGGATAACTAGAGCAAAAGTTATGGCTAAAACACCGAAGTATACTCAATGAATATGTTTCAACTATATTTTCTAGCTTTTAACTTTCAACATTTCACATATAACCCATCTTGTACCTAAACCATCTTTTCTCTTTCATTTCAAATTCAAGAATTCTCCTTTTCTTTCCACATAAATAATCGCCAATAATTTCTCATTTAATCGAAAAGTTCGGAGTCCAACAATGTTGCATACAATTGATGTCCCTCCTCCAACCTTTACAAAGCGGAGAGTCTTGTGCATTGAGGTTGTTGTTACTGTTGTTGTTAAAATACAATTATTATCATTATCTGTAAATAACAGAGAAAGATAAATTGATTAGGTTGATATTAATATCATAGAAGACCCAGATACACAAAAGGAGATAATTCTGCAAAAAGGAAACAAGTTTATTCAAGAAGTCCTATAGGTTAACCTATAGAATACAATCAAATTCTAGTAAGTGTTCTAATAATGATGCATATCTTTGAAAGATAACGATATGCAAATAATATTTCTCATTACACATTGATTTTTATCTAATTGGTAATTATTAAAGAACATAAATGAAAAAGGGGGAAATTCATAAGAGAATAAATGGGGTCATTATTGAAGAACGTAGATGAAGAAGTAAAATGAAAAATTCAGGAGTAAGAGATAAGTGGATTTTTATTGGTTAAAAAAGCAAGAGAGTTCATTAGAAAAAAGGGCATGTGAAAGTTTGATGTAGTTCCAAATCATAAATTTTATAAGTGGGTAATTCATATAAACCTTTACATTAATCCTGACGATAAAATTAAAATTTTATAAGATATAGTAAAAAAACTATATTAAAAACATAGAAATTGAAAGATAAAAATTTTGTTATCTTATTTTTATAATAAATTGAGTTTAGTAGATTGGGTAGCATGTGTACGTTCTACATTTGACAACTTAATTAAAATCAAAATTTTAAAAAATAATTAATTATAAACAATAAAATTTTCATAATTAAAACTTATTTCTTATAATTAAATAGCACGTACTAAATTAACTTATTGTATACGATTATAAATATTGTAAGATTGATAAAACAAATCCTCGTCAATTTTAAATTAACGAATTTTATTTAAATTGATAAAAATTTTGGTCGATCATAAATTTAAAAGATCGATTTAACAGATTCAAAAAGTTCCAATGGATTTGAATCGATTTAGTCAAATGATACCATGACTAATATATTTTCATCCCTACTTATTACACAACACAGTTTGTTTCCAAACCGCGGCGGATGTACATGTGGGCAAGCTATGAAACCTGTTCATTTTGAAGGTTACTTAGACTTCAGTCTTTAACATTTAATGAAACCCAAATACCAAGTAAATATGACCAGAAACAAAATTTAGTAATCGGAAATGCAAAAGGTGGTGCAGTATAAAACGCACATGGAATCTTGGAAACGAAACAAGTCCTTATGTTACATTAAAAAAGATACGATACATACACTACGTTGATTTTAGTTTTAAATCATCTAACTAGTTATTTTAATAATAAAAATTATACATTATCATAAATACTTAAAAGAAACGTGATAAGAAAGGAGGATAAGGAAACAAAAAAGAAGTTTTAATTGTCATAACACATTTATGATGTAAAATATATTGCAAAAAAACAATCATATATATGTTTCACAATTTTTGTGCATCATATTAGTGAACTTACCTCATCTACATGTCCCATTCGGTAACAACAGATACTATGTAAAATTTGAGGTCCAAATCCCCTTAGAAGTACCCTTCACTGCAAGAAAATTTAAGTTTAGGGATGAAAATTATTGACGGAAAATCTACAGAATCCGTCGGAAAGCTAAGTTAGAGACAGAATTTGCCAACGGGTCAAGGCGTCAAAGAAACGACCGTAGGTAATAATTTGAACAGCTGTAGGTAATTATTTGTGACGAATCACAGAATGTCCGTCGCAAATTTACTGATAAAAATTTTGTGTAACCGACGGTGAATATACCGACAGTTATTTTGTGCTGTCTTTAATCGGTAAAATTACCAACGATTAAGATATGTTCATCGACAAACTTACCGACGGAATTGGTTATGTCATCGGTAAGTTAATGTTGTCATTACCAACAGTTATTAGTTATATGTCGGTAAATCGAATAAATTTTACCGACGAACTTTGTTTTTATGTCAGTAAATTTACTAAAACCTATTTTTAAAATTCTCTGCATTAAATTTTATTTGATGATGTTATGGTTGATATATAATTTAAACAATTATGAGTTATCTGTTGATAATATTTTGATTTGTTTCAACCTTTAATTTGTTAAAACAGAAAGTTGATTGATGATATAAAGTAAAAATGATCTTAATTGATAATAAAAAATTATTTTGTACATAATAAATATTTGTAATTCATACAAAATGATTATAAGTACACTATTCATTTGGTGACCGTAGATCGTCTTATTGATGTGATGAGGTGCTACGCCTCCCTTCATGGACTTCATTGGGTGCAGACCACCTACTACATGTTGTTATACTTGATGTGGAGGATTGCGAATTAAATAACATGTGTTCGCAAATGAACCTAAGCCGAATATCCTTCAACGACGGTCCCTACTACCCACTACATGAAGATAGGTTCGAGTCTCATCATTATCTTCAGACTACTGAGACTGTCGTTGAATGCTTGCTTGTATTTAGTCATATCATAAGGCAATGTTTATGTTAGTAAGTGATACTTATTAAGAATTAATATTAAAGCATAAATTTCACAGACATTTAGTTCTATACTTCAGGTGTTAGCAATGGTCACACCGTCATGCTTCTTAGTGTGAGTGTGCAAAAAGAGTTAACAGGGGTGTAGGCTTCGTGCCCATAGACTTTTTCTGCATTAGAATAAATGTTATAAGTGAACTATAATTTATAAAAATTTCGGCATAATTTTCTCTATTTTTATAATATTTACCTCCTGTTGAACAAAGAAAATAACTCAAAACACGAAGTATCTATCCTCATTCTTAGTATAACATCTTTGTTTTCCACCACTTTGATCATCATTTTCATTAAGAAGCCCCCAGGTAACCTCAATCCCATAAAAATTATCAACAATCTCCTTTTGGTGAATAATGGAATTCATCAAATCCTCTTGTTTTCTAAATTTTCTATTTCTTATTATTATTTTTAGGTCAAATCATGCTAGACAAGCTTATGGTTACAAATTCAATGAGTTGGTTGTGACTGAAATAGTCACACACATGTCATCAATAAATAACTTAGCTTATTGGCATACTCTTTAACTTCTTATGAATCAGTGCCTTATAAGTGCTTCGTAGCAGCATCATTATTTATCAATGCAGAGAAGGAGGCATAGTAGGAAACCAAAGAGGACCAGGATGGTAGCATCCCTGCATATAGTAGGATAATGGCTATCATGATTGGTACGTAGTTCTTAGAGTCTTGAAAATAAGAATAAATAATAATTACTCTTTTGGTCTCCTTTGTTCGGAGAACCAAATATCAAATTTTCCTATGGTATAACTACTACTGAAACCTCCTTGCCTTATGAGACTTATTATATAAAGCGATTCTTGGGAGGTAGATGAACTATAACAAGAAATTGATATATCAAGACCAATTATTAAGTAGATGATACATCTAACCATATGATATTGATATGTTAAGATGAACTATTAAACAGATTTTTTTTTTTGGAATTATCATTATAGTGATCTTTATAGCTATTATGACTCATATAAACTAAACTATTTATACATACTAACAAATAATTTATAATTCATATGAATAATGTAGTTAATATGAATTACCATATCGATATAGCAATTTCAAGTGCTATATAGATTGAATCTAATTTCAAGTGCTCAACTAAACCAACTAAAAAAATTAAACACTAAAATCAATCGGTAGGCAAATTTGGATTTTTAATGATTTATCTTATATTGAACAAAACCGAACCTTTAGAATTCTTCTTCTTCTTTCTTTTGGTTCAATTTATTTACCAAATAGGATCTAAAAGAAGAAAAATGAAAACTTGTTGAGTCAATAAGCCAGCGCATATAAAGATAACTTGAACTCACCATCCAGTTATTGCAAATTACATAACGAAATGACAATGATTCTAAATAGTAAAAGAACTCATATGTGCCCCGATACAATTGAACAAAAATTAATAACATAAACAACATTAGCATCAAAGCATACTTCGAATAATATCCCATTGCCGCAACTATATAAGAATATTGTATAGAACAACTTATGCACATATTACAGCCATCCCATCGATTAGTTCGTCATTTTCATTATTGTTTGAACTCACATAATTGATTTCTCAACTGCAATCCCGACAAAGCATGTCATGAAATCTAGTTTATGAGAAGAAACAATAATTTTAATAGCCATAGATATTTAAAACAAAGAGAAAATCATTAAAGAACCCACTCAGAACTTTCGTCGAACATTTTAAAGACATAACATATTCATCCCAATTAACTTAAGCAAATCACGTCTTTTTCCTTCCTTAACGTTTTCCAGAACATTGCAAACACAAATACACATAGACAATCCAAAACAAACGCAAAAACACCTCAAAAACTCCTAGGTTCAATGCCAACACGGGTTACACAAAAAATCACAAAAAACAAAGACTGAATGACTTACCTCCACCGAAGGACACAATGACATCAGCTGGAGCAGACAAACGAACACACACGCCGACGAGCAGAAGACGAATCGATGACAAAGAAACGAAAGGAATCGACAGCAGAAAATGAAAAAGAAAACGCAAGGGAAAGGGAGGGGGTCTTCGTGTAGGCTAAATGCGTAGGAAAACGACATCATTTGCTTTATTAAAAACGTTGAAGCCGAAAGAAATGATGACGTTTACTCTAAAATTTATAGACGAAAACATTTCTGTCGGTAAACCTAAAACTTTTTTATTCCGTCAAGCATTTCAACCTCCTTTACCGACGGGAATCTTCTACCGTCGTTATATTCTGTCAGAAAATTTGCCGGAATAATTTTCCTCTATTTTTACCGATGGATACTTCTACCGTCGCAAAATGTAATCTTGCTCAACAATATTACCTACGAAAATAATTTTCCGTTGATAATTTGCTACAGTTTATTTTCCGACGGTAACTACTAATTTTCTTGTGGTGATTGCCTTAAAGAAGAAAACGAATTGGCCTTCTAGATTACAATGTGATTGAGTTTCCACGTAGTAAATAAACATGCAAATTTGAATAATAATGCTGTTACAATTGAAACAAGTAATCAACAGTACATACGCTTCACACAAAATTATGAACTTGTTGACAATTTAGTTTTAAGAGTCTTCTTTTATTTTTTTATTTAATCTTTGTGCCATTAGGTTGTCTTTGAGAACGAACCTTTTTAATTCTCAGTCTTTGTTATTTTATACATGTAACTCAACCATCCAGCTCACACGATCATATATGGTTTAATAAAAGTTAAATTCATTTTAGACAAAATCAAATTACCAAAAATTACGTCACACTTGGTTAAAAGTTGTGCCTATTACCTAAGCTTGTAGTATGCGTCGATGAAAATTTTATTTGGTTCAGTGCATCGCTGATACGCCGCCTAGAGGAGATGTTCAGTAACAAACATTGGTGTGTCCACTGGATGCTTTGGTCATCAAATTCCCGAGTTGTAGGAACTCGGCAAGAAAAAAGGACTAATGACTAGCGATATTGTATCGTAACCGCAATCTAGTCCCTTGAATGCTTGTTTATGATGCAAATTTAGGAGAGACAAGGTAATATCGTACCAGAGAGTTTGACCAATTCTACATGTTATGCTCCTATAAAAGGAGAGGTTAAAGTCCATTGTATTGCAGCACAAATCACAGGAAATTAAGAAAGAACAAAAGAGATGGCAATCTCAGTCTCAGCGGTAACTCTATTATTGATGGTGTTGGCATATACAGCTAACAGCCAACCTGCTACGTTTGATATCACAAAATATGGAGCGGTAGCTGATGAGAAGACAGATAGCGTTCAGGTAAAAATGGCATTAGCTGAAACGAGGATAGAGTAATTATTTAATGATCTGATTATTATTATTATTTCTGATTAGGCTTTAACAAAAGCCTGGACTGAAGCCTGTGCATCAACAACTCCAAGCTCAATTCTGGTACCACCAGGCATCTTTTTATTAGGTAAAACAGCACTGAAAGGTCCTTGCAAGGCACATCTTGATTTTCAACTTCAAGGCACCTTCAAAGCCCCAGCAGACCCGTCCTCACTTGGCGATGGTTGGATTACCATGGATTACGTCGACTCGTTTTCCATGTCCGGAGGTGGAATATTTGATGGCCTAGGAGAAACTGCTTGGGGACAGAATAATTGTCACAAAGATCCCAAGTGCAAGGCTCTTGCCGTTGTAAGCTTTATTCTAACCATTAACTCAAAATTTTAATTTTGGTATGAAACTAACAAACACAACCCTTTTCCTCGTCAGAATTTGAGGTTTAACTTCTTCAAGAATACAATGATCACAAAGGTGACTTCGCTCAACAGCAAAAATTTCCACGTTAATGTGATCGGTTGCAGTAACTTCACCTTCAAAGAATTTAACATCACTGCTCCAGCGGAAAGTCTCAACACTGACGGCATCCATATCGGAAAATCCAATGGTATTAATATTATCGATACACATATCGGCACTGGTGACGATTGTATCTCCTTGGGCGATGGCTGCCAAAATATAAACATTACAGGAGTTGACTGCGGACCTGGCCACGGCATCAGCATTGGAAGTCTTGGAAAGTACCCAGGCGAAGAACCTGTTACTGGAGTTTTTGTGAAGAATTGTACCTTCACAAACACTGACAATGGTGTCAGAATTAAATCTTGGCCTGCTTTAGAGGGTGGCACTGTTGCCGATGTTCATTTTGAGGATATCATAGTGAACAATGTCAGCAACCCTGTGGTTATAGACCAAATGTATTGTCCCTGGAACCAATGCAATAATAAGGTACGTAATTCCTTTCCACAAAACACTTTTCTATCGTCACAGTTCTGTTTTCTATTCACTTTTTAACATCTTCAGGAACCATCTAAAGTCAAGATCAGCAATGTTAGTATCAAGAATGTGAAAGGAACATCATTTACTCCAACCGCAGTTAAGCTTTTATGCAGTAGTGGCATTCCTTGCGAAGGAGTGCAGTTGTCTGACATTGACATTACTTATGCTGGAACCGAAGCTCCTGCAAAGTCTGAATGCACCAATGTCAAACCCACCATTACTGGCACTCTAAACCCACCAGGATGTTAGATTTTAGAATCACAAGGATGCATTATGCATCCTACGCCTAGTACTGATGCTAGATCATCAGTATAAACAAGTTTCTTTCTTCTTTTTTTTCCAAGTTACCCGAAAATTTTGGAGGTGATATTGTAATAATGATAATGAAGTTTCTCTATCTTTTTTTAATAATACGATCTTGTTTTCCATGGCGTATGGGCATCAATTTAATGATTAATTAGGAATTAACTCATCAACTGGTATCTAATTAACAATCATTGCCATTAGTCCATATTCATATCCAACTTTCTCATAAAGGTCTGCCAAACCTTTTGCTAATTCTCATAAGCAGTGGTATATCTTCGTCGGGAATTCCAAGTGAACCAACTCATCAAGCATGTTTATGCATTAAAGAATAATAGAACGATAGTCTCAAATTAGGGACTGCAAGTATACATTGAAAAGAAAAACAAATAAGCATTATCCTTTATATATAGCGAGTTAAACATCTCCTTGTAAATAAAAATCAATAAGATAGTAATGTTGGGGAGCAGATCCTCTGGCCCAGGTACTATGTACCTAGCCTGTGCCAGAGGATCTCATCCCTCCATTTTAGTTGACTCAACTTAAATAAAGGGCTGAGATCCTCTGATACAGATTAGGTACAAACTACTTGGGCAGAGGATCTGAAGGCGTAATGTTGACACATGCACACACGACAACGCAAAATAGACAATAGTGCCACATAAAGAGATGAAAGTAGCATATGTCATTGTGGTTTTAATTTAATAGCAATACGGAGATGTTGAGGACCTCGAAGATGAAAAATCTAATATGGAAAATCTTTTATGACCTGTAAATGAATTAGATTAATTGTGTAAATTTTAACAGGGAGATTTCAGAATTTTAACGGCAGATATAGCCGCCAAAAGACTTGGTAGTGACACTTGGAGAACAGCTAGACTGACTGACAATGAGGATTAGGAATTGAGTGTTTGTAAAATTTAAAATTTTCATAAATTAAAATTTATTTGGTGAAGAGGATGATTGAATTTTGTAACTTAAATGAAGGCCATCTCAATTTATAATAAAGTAATAAAAGATAAATTACAAACTGTTTTATTTTTTATAGTGATTTAATAAATATATTTTGCATACTTCTACTATCTAAGCAGTTTTATTTGATATTTTATTAACTTATTCTTTTTAAATAGATGAAAAAAATCTTTCAACAAAATTATTCTTGTTCCTAATGAAGAGAAATCTTTTACTTTTTCATTTTGGTAATGATAAGGAGAAACCACATTTTTTATAGTCCCAACGAGGCTTGAATAGCCAGTCCTCCGCGATAAATACAACTCAAATATCTTATCACTTTATGCACTTTAATACTCTAGGACTTAAACTCAAATCACAATGAATAGAAGTGCTTTGAATACTAAACTCTCATTAATAAGTTTTTGATCATTAAAGTGTCTTTAATTTGTTAAACAACTAAAAACTATACTCCCTCCTATTCAAAATAAAAGTCGTTTTAGAGAGATTTTAATTATTCAAAATAAGTGTCGTTCGTGACTTTTTATGCATGTTTATGATTTTACTTCCAAAATTACCCTTTAATTTCTCTCACATCTTAATTACACAGATTACACAAATTATATTTTCAAGGTACTTCAACATGCAATTAATAAGGTTATATCAAACATTTCATTAATTTTCTTAATAAGTATGCATCTCTCCAAAACGACTTTTATTTTGAATAGGAGGGAGTATTATATATATAGTCAAAACATCTTTAAATATTTGTTAGATTCACAAATTAATTATTACAATGACTAATTTATGATATAGCTTTCTCTTTCTAACCTTTTTCTCTGCCTTCTCTCAACCATTTACCTTTTTACCCTTACCAATTTTTCCCCCTTCTGGCCACCTTTGTCGATTCCATCCCTCAGACAACTGTCCTCTGCCTCCTTCTTGGAATTCTCCTCCTAGGAAGGCCTTCTTAGGCTAGAAGGATGGACAGTAAGGAAGACCCAACTCCCTCAAACTTGTCCTCTGAAAGATTTCCCAACTCTCCCATCCTCTCACTATGAAACAACACCTACTACAAACTTGAAGCCCTCTGTCGGAGATTGGAGAACTCGTCCCTAGATCCAATGCAACAAAGGAACTCTAAAGCATTTTCAAGATGTGATGAAGGAGGGTGTCTCCCCCAATTCGGAGCCAAAGTTTGCATAACAACGTTGGTAGGCATTTTTTGGAAGAAGTGGTTAGTATTTCCAAAGGTGCAAGCATGGGCATTGTCAAGGTGAGGAAAGAAAAGGCTAGAGAAGGTGATGCTCCGTGATGATGAATCGTTCCTTTTCAAGTTCAATTCTACAGGAAACAGTAACTATATTTTGGAACAAGGGTCGTGGCATGTGAGTGGCCATCTGCTATTCCTCCAATGTTGGCAGCTAGGCGTCGAGTCTCACTCAGGAAACTTCAAAACCATACCAATTTGGATTCATTTCCACAATGTCCCGCTTAAGTTTTGGACGGTTAATGGATTGAGCTACCTAGTCAGTGCTCTAGGCAAACCCGTTAGTATGGATACTCAAATAGCTTAAATGGAGAGGGTGTGTTTTGCAAAGCTCTGTATTGAACTAAAGAGAGACTCTTCTCTCCCTAAACGATTGCCTATACTGAAATTAGGAGAGAATGGAGAGTTGATTAAGTTTACGGTGAAGATCTCTTATCCTTGGAAGTCAAATACTGTTGGAAAAACTTGGAAACCGACTAGAATTATGTTCAAAATTAGTAGTCATAATAAGTTAATGGGGATTATTATATCTGAGAAAAATATAGCGAATGCAATCACTACAAAAAAAAGAGGTTTAGCGAATGACATTAGTGACGGAATGTGTAAATTTTTCGTCGGTAAGCTAAGTTAGCAACGAAATTTACCGACGCAACCAATCGTCAGAGAAACGACTGTAGGTAATAATTGCCGACGAATCATAGATTTTTCATCACTAATTTACCGATAGATATTTTATGTTCTGTTGATATATTTAACGACAGTAATTTTCTGTTGCCAATAAATTTAATGACGAAACGTTTGTTTTGGTTAGTAAATTTAGCGACAGACGGACAAAGCTTCTCCGTCGGTATATTTATCGACGGATTTGGCAGTTCCGTCGGTAAATTCACGACTAACTATACCGATGGAACTTAGTTATCCGCCGGTAAATTGATTACATTTTACCAACGAATTTTGGTTTTCCGTTGGTAAATATACCGATATTGTTTTTTTAATTTTTTCCCTGCATTTAATTTTATTTGATATATGATTGATAGATAATTTATATAGTTATCAGTTATTTGTTGATAATATTTTAATTTGCTTCTACATTAAATTTGTTAAAATAGAAAGTCGATTGATGATATAAAGTAAAAATTATCTTAATTGTTAATAAAAAAAGTATTTTGTACAACAATAAGTATTTAACAACTATTCATTTGGTGACTACAACTATGCTATTCATTTGGTGAATAGGGATGCTTTGAATGTTGCGATGAGATGCTGCCTGTAACATTCCAGATCACCCGCTTACAAATATTACCCGCTTTGGGCCTTAGCCCAGCCAAGCCCTCACGGTTTTGCTTTTCCTGAGGCCTTCCCTGGAGGTCACCCATCCTAGAACTACTCTCGCCCAAGCACATTTAACCTCAGAGTTATGATGGGATCCGGTCAATTAGGCCATGAAAAACGCGTCTGTAAGGAAGATGTATCCGTACCCTTATAAGTCGTACTTCATTCCC
>JAOSBL010000009.1:9134337-9150315 GCA_027568915.1 Erythroxylum roraimae
GGATGGAAGTGGGAAGAATGAAATGTGTGGACCAGTAGACATGGAAGGAAGAGAGGACAGAAATTACCAATTGGATTCTGCCCGCATAAGAAAGACTCTTATGAGTCCATCTATTGATCCTATTGTCAATTCTATCTAAAAGAGAAGCGCAATCCCTCCTAGTTAGACGACTTGTACTGAGCAGAACCCTTAAATATTGAATAGGGAGAGATCCTTACTGAAGACCTGAAACAAGTTTCATTCTATGACTCAGATAACTTACATCTGGGGATAAGAAAAACTGACTTTTAGAAGCATTCATGTCCATGCCAGAAAACATAGAGAATGTACACAAGGCGTCAAGCAAAAGCTGAGCAGAAAACAAATCCGCATGACAAAACATTAAGAGATCTTCTGCGAATAGAAGATAGTTGATTTTGAGACCTTGATATCTCCAATGGTATTTGAACAGAGGAGTATTCTCTGTATTGACTCTCAAATTTCTAGAAAAAACTTCCATACAAATAATGAAGAGGAAAAGCGATAAAGGGTCTCCCTGTCTTAATCCAAACTGACATTTGAAAAATTTTGTGGGTGACCCATTAACCAAAATGGAATAGGAAGAGGTGGTGATACATTCTTTGACCCACTCAATGAACCTCATAGGAAGGCCTACAGCTGCGAGGGTGTTGAGAAGGAAATCCCAATGAATAGAGTCATAGGCTTTTTGGAGATCCACTTTAAAAGCACACCTCTTCTGATTATTGGAAATGTGATAGTTCCTAAAGACCTCTTGCGCTAAAAGGATGTTATCCCCTATTATGCGATTCTTGATAAAGGCGTTTTTGATTGGGGCTAACTATGAGAGGGAGAATTTCGCTAAGCCTATTTGCTAAAATTTTAGCAATAACCTTATAGAGCAAGTTGCAACAAGAGATAGGTCTAAAGTCTAGGACAGTGAAAGGTTGAGCTGTTTTGGGAATAAGGGATATGAATATGGAATTGAGCTCTTTGAGAAGTTTACCATGAAGGAAAATTTTGAATAGCTTTAGTAACTTCTTCCCTTATAATAAGCCAGGCTTGTTTAAAGAAGTGCCTATTAAAGCTGTCTGGACCAGGGGCCTTATTGGAATTTATAGAGTGAAAAGCCTCTCTAATTTCTTCAGGTGATACTTCAACAATAACATCGTTAGAATGAATGTCAGACAACGGATCGGGGAAAAGATGATCCATAAACTTCTTAGAAGGGTGAAAATTCTTTACAGCCCCTATAGAGCCTTTGAAGTAATCTAGAAATTGAGCCTGAATTTCGGGAAGCCCCACAACCCTAATGCCATTTCCCATTTCAAGAGAGTGTATGCCATCTTCCTTTTATTATTATTATTATTATTATTATTATAGTTTGCACCCAAACTCTACTCAAATCTATTAAATTCTTAACCTTCTTACCACTACTACTCCTTATAACACCTACTTATGCAATAATGTTATCAAACTTGAGAAAATTCTTAACCTTCTTGTCACTACTACTCCATATGTTTTTTTTTTGGGGAAAATAAGTGCTATATTCATTCAAAATGGTGGAAATTATAAAGAGAAATGAAACTCATCTCTAATAGTTGGAGTGAGTACAAAACCAACAAACTACTAATCCGAGAAAACTTGAGTTGCATTAATTATATTCTAATCTGTTGTCTGATTCAGATAGACATGAGTTGGTGATGAGGAATTGCCATAATTGTCATTCTAAACTTCAGATAGAACTCCATCCAAGTGTATTTGTTGTATTGATTCACTTTCCCAAATATTTTCATATTTTTTATCCTTTATATAAAGTGTACTAGCATAGCAAAACCTGCCTTAAAGACCTTGTGATCCTCTTTACTTCTCCATTTCAGTTCATTCAATCCAATCAGCTAAAATTCTTGTCTTTTAGCTCAACCAGCCGATATTGAACCATCCTTATTTAAATAAGCCCTTAAGCACCCTGTCCCTCAACAAGTCATGGCTGAAGAATTCAATGCACTTCATTTGAATAACATCTGGACCCTTTTAACTCACAATGAATCTATTGCCAAGTATATAGACAGGAAAAATGATCCTTTTCATTATTAATTTCTTTATTCTTCATTAACAAACACAACATTTAAGACAAAATCTCCAAAAATGTATTCAATTTGTGATTCAAATCCCTAACTTTAAGAATTCAAGATTTCCTTGGAGAGTTTTCACTGTGGATTGAAATACCTTTAAAAGAGATTTTGTTATTATTTTTATTCACTGTTACTAATTCATTTAATATTTGTTTTTTCTAATTTACTTTTCATGAAATAACAATAAATTTTATCGACCTGTTACAGAGAATTTTACGTGTCATTACAAACACTAAACAATTAATGTGTCGTCTCATCAACTTACTACTTTCTGTTTGTTTTTCAAACTTCTACATGTCGTTTATCGACTAAAAACACAAAGTCACAACTGAAAGGGGTATTTTAGTCATTCGAGTGCTAGCCAACGGAGGTCATTCCTGCCTACCTTCTTTTGACATACACGAGACCTGTATTTGGAAGTCCACTAACGTTCTTGTTGCCAAAATTAAACCAAAACAAGAGGGTCCACTAACGTTCGAGACAAAACAGATATTTTTTTTTTAGGAACAGATTTTGTGGAAATTGTGCGATAAATTCCAAAACAAAAATTCATTTTGCATTTTAGTCCTTTCTGGTTCTTTTTCCAGTTTATCAACTCCATTTTTTTTCTACAGGCCCACCTCAGGCCACCTATTCTCTCGCTGTGTCCTCCATAACTACAAAGCTTCTTTTTTGTGCTTTCAAATTTGCCTTCATCATCACCATTTTTCTCTTTCAAGTGAAGAAGTTTTTCATAGAGATAACCCAAAGAACCAGTCCTTTTCTCTGTTTCTCATTTTCTCCTCCTTCTCTTTCTCTGAATGCATTACTGAGAAGATCTGTTTTATAGGTTCAGCTTTTCTTGCATCCTTTCTTCTCTTTGAACCTGTAAATAAAACTTGTGACCAGGTTTCTCTTATTATCTTCTCTTCTGATAAAGTTTGAGGTAAAAGCTTTATATGATTTTGTTTCTCTATTTGTCTCTTTCATGTTTTAATTTTCATTTCTGAGATTAGAGCTCCAGTCTTTTCTAAATGGCAGAAAAGGGTCTTCTATAGCCATTTCCGAATGTGCTATTTTCAGGTCCTTCGAGATTTTTATTCTATGTGTGTCTTCTAATGTTTAATAGTTAAATACCCTTTTGAAGCCATATCTATTCCAAGCTTTTGAAGCTTCAGAAATTGACCATTTCAAGGTTTTTCAACCTTTGGCCTTTTCTAATAATTAAACAATAAGCTTTTTTTTCTCTTTGTTACCTTCTTTCGCCTTCCCCACCGCTCTTGATCTGTCACGGAAAATCTGCTGGCAAAAAGAACTAGATATGTACCGTACACATCACAAAAGGGAAATATCCTTAGATTTCCAGCCTCATATCCCAATTTTGAGGCCTAGTATCCACTCAAGGAGAGCAAATTTAACGGTCAAATTCCAGGACCTTTATGGGTTTACTGTAGAAGGAAATGTAGATGATGTTAATGTGTTGAATGAGGTAAGAGAGAAGGTGAGGCAACAGGGCAGGGTTTGGTGGACATTAGAGGCCAGCAAAGGTGCAAATTGGTACTTGCAGCCACAAGTTTCTTCAATTACTGAAGGGATTGCCTTGAAATCCTCCCTCAAATTGTCTACTTTAGCTAATACGATCACTTTGAGGAGGCTTATTAGGAAGGGAATACCGCCTGTACTAAGGCCAAAAGTTTGGTTTTCCCTTTCCGGGGCTGCTAAGAAGAAGTCCACGGTGCCTGAGAGCTACTATAATGATCTGACGAAGGCTGTTGAGGGAAAGATTACTCCAGCTACAAGACAGATCGATCACGTGAGTTTGAAATTGGGTTATTTTTATTGCAGTGAAGCGTGTTTTGTAATTCTTGGAATGTTTTGTGTGCTATCTTCTGATTTGTGCTCTATGTTTTGACATTTGCTGTCAATGTATTGTTGTTCTCATCCTCTGTTACGATTGTGCCATGATTTGTTTTCGATTGAAAATTGAGGAAATAATACTTGATACTTATACGAGCTTGATTGATCAATGTGAATGTCTTGTCTAACTTTATGTGACAGATCGATCACGTGAGTTTGAAATTGGGTTATTTCTATTGCAGTGAAGCATGTTTGGCAATTCTTGGAATGTTTTGTTGTGCCATCTTCTGATTTATGCTCTATGTTTTTGACATTTGCTTTCAATGTATTGTTGTTCACATTCTCTGTTACAATTGTGCCATGATTTGTTTTCAACTGAAAATTGAGGAAATAATATTTTATGCTTATATAAGCTTGATTGATCAATGTGAATTTCTTGTCCAACTTTATGTATCAGTGTTTTTTTCTCCTTTGTATTTGTCACTAAAGTGCTAATCTGTTATCTGATCCCCGTTTTTGACTGTTGGCTTCCAGATATTTTATGAAGTTAATTTTGTTCTTATTTATGTATTTGATGTCGAAGGATTTAATGGTTTTGTTTTTTGTTACTGAATTGGAATTTGCAGTCACTTTTTCTGCAATTGAGATAGCTACTAATTACCCCATGGTACATTCATTTGATAGGTCGATCTTGAAATTTCAGACCATTTAAATTTATCATCTACTTCGTTAAATGTATGGTGATGAATCAATGGATATAAATGTACTAAGTTTCTCTTTTGAATTTAGAATCGAGGACAATAAGAATTATGCTCATTATGGAGGAAATTAGATGTAATGACACTTATGACATCTGTAAATTGATATTTCTAGAATAGTTATTGTAGCTTACCTATCCTGTTATGTATATGCTGTTGGAATGGAAACAAGTTATAGCTTAATTTGTAAAATATGTTGAAGGTAGAGGCATGTTAAAGGAAGTAACTTCATGAAGTATGATACTTGCTTCCTCAGAAATATGAATACTCTTCAGTATCCAGAATGTATGATGGATTGATTTAACTTTTCTTTGGCATTGTTTTTGGGAGGAGGGATTTGTTTGAGGTTGTGGAATATTCCAAGATCCTATATATTGGCATTTTTCAACATGGCCTCCAACATCAATTTAGCTATGGAGGTCACTCCGATTTGTTTACACGATAAGGAATATGTCCAAGGCGGCAGTTTATACTGTCTTTCAAGCTCAGGAAACAAAAACAAAGAAAAATCAGTTGCTTGGTGTGATTGAATATGTGTTAGCAAAATAGTTGTATTTTTCAATTTTTCATATGTGATTTCCAAAAATTATAATGTTTAAATTTTATACACTTGTGAAATAGCTGACAAGTTGGTAAGAGCTCCTTTAATGCATCCATGTCAGTAAGATGTTTCCATCTTGCCAAAATGCCCCTTCACTATATTTGTTTTTTGCTAAATAGGTCTTTCCTTGTTCATGTTTACAGGACCTGCCACGAACATTTCCTGGTCATCCATGGTTGGACACTACAGAGGGCCATGCTGCACTTCGACGTGTTCTTGTTGGCTATTCTTTCCGTGATTCTGATGTTGGCTACTGTCAGGTTGGTTCCTCTTTGTGATTAACTATGGTAATTACAGAATGATAGACTACATTAAAACCTCAGAAAAGATAATAGGTTGAATTCTTGTTTCCATTCTTTTTATAAGGGGCCACCTAAAATTTTGTCATGATCTACTGAATTTATTCCTGAGCAAGTTAAATCTTTAGAATACTTTTAGCACATTGATAATTATGTCATCATTCACCCTCATGTATCCTAATCATATTGAAATTTCAATAAGACATTTTGTTCCATCTTTTAATATTTTTAGAATATATAAGGCTTTTAGATGCCCTTGCTGTAGTTGTTCAGTACATTTCTCATCCCAATCTACATCTTTCTTGTCATAGCTGTGACAACTGACAAATGTATATCATTTTATCACTATCTTTTGAATAGTTCCATGTGTCATAATGCAGAATTTGTTTGAATGTTATTAGTATTATTGATGTATGTCTTCTTTAGTTTCTCTCTCGAATTAGACGTAACTAGCTTAGAGGAACCAAAGAAAAGTTTCCGATTCCTACCAGTGTTCAAATCTGATAGGTGCAAGAGGGATGGGTTGTTAAACCTTTTCCATATATAGGTATCTTGCAACCACCAACTTCATTTGTGAATGGACGGTGGCTTGTTTTTGTAGGCTGCTGTTATGTTCCCCCACTTAAATTTATGTATTTCTTTATTGAAACTTAGAGTTGGTGCAGGGCCTAAATTATGTTGCAGCGTTGCTGTTGCTAGTGATGAAAACAGAGGAGGATGCTTTCTGGATGCTGGCTGTCCTCCTGGAAAATGTCTTAGTCAATGACTGCTATACCAATAACTTATCAGGGTGTCATGTTGAACAAAGAGTTTTCAAGGATTTGCTTGCTAAACAGTGTCCAAGGTAATTCTACATTGATCACTTGTTTGGTTCGTAAATTGATTATTTTGTGTATTAAAAAATACAAATGAACCACAGGATAGCTGCTCATTTGGAGGAATTGGAGTTTGATGTGTCCCTGGTTGCCACTGAGTGGTTCCTCTGCCTCTTCTCTAAAAGCTTGCCCTCAGAGGTTAGGAAAATATGAATTGTTTTTTTGTCCACAAGGACGGAACATATGTACTTCACAAGTTCTCTGAAGACCGAAACCTATACCTTCTTGAATGACTTTTTGGCAGACAACCCTGCGGGTGTGGGATGTCCTTTTCTATGAGGGTGCAAAGGTTCTGTTTCATGTAGCTTTGGCTATATTCAAGGTGCTTGAGCTATATAATAGTACAAAATTACATCTCATGCTTTCTTAGTATTATCTGGATTTCCTCAATTGGAACATGTTCTGAAATATCGATAACTAACAGAGCATTAACTTTTAATTGTAATCATTGATTACAGATGAAGGAAGAGGAGTTGCTTCTAACCCACCATGTTGGTGATGTAATTTACGTACTACAGAAAACTACACATCACCTTTTTGATCCTGATGAATTATTGACGGTAAGACAATTCCCCTAGGTACTTGTATTGCATTTCTTATCGCACAGAATTTCCTCACCGTGTCCCCTTTTTGAAGGTGAAAGGAACATGAGATTGTAATTGTTATTATCTGGTGGATCCTTTTGCTAAGTTTATTGATAAACAGTAAAAGGTGGCTTCACTTGATTTATGCTTAATTTTGATATTAAGTTCTTCCCTATCCAAATTATGCAGGTTGCATTCGATAAGATAGGATCAATGACTACAAATACTATATCCAAACAAAGGAAAAAGCAAGAACCTGCTGTAATGGCAGAGCTTGATCAGAGATTGAGAAGACTAAACTCGGTCAAAATGGATGACAAGTAGCAACTTTTGTATCAATCTTGATCCAAATGTTAATTACATATGAGCATCCTGGAAAGGGAGTGGGTTGCCCCTTCTAAATTTCTACCCATTAGATTCCCTCAAGAGTCTGTATTCCCAGGTACGGTTTAACTGTAAATGTGGGATTGTTGCAATGCATGCCTCAAATGAAAATGCAAGTCAGGGCATTGCTGGCTTTGTGATTCCCTCTGCAATTCTCGTTTCTGAGAGTTGGGCACTACAATTGTACGAATTGTCAAGAGGCACTGCTTTCGTTCTAACTCCCTGAACTTTTGCATCCAATTCTAGCTCCAGGGAGTTTAGTACGTGACTAATTGTTGGTGGATAGCTAATAATTGTTAGGTGATGAATTGAATACTAATTCTATGATAATTAATTACATGGTTTGATAAAATTAATTGGTGGCTACTGGTAATGGAAGATACAATGTCAAAAAATATGGTCTACATACATAATGTTTCAGTTCATGTTAAACATTTATATGAAGATTTAGCAATATAAGATGATAAGTAAAATGATATAGTTGTGCATTATTTAAATAATTAAACAAAGGATACAAACTGCAGTGTGTCCATATTAGTTGAATCCAAATTCAATATTAAATAATTAAAAACATGAATATATATATATATAAATATAAAATCATGTATTGACAGAAATATTCAAACAAATATCATCTTCTACTGGAAACTATTATCATACTATAGCAAATGTCTTTAATTGTAGTTCTTATTTAGGCTTTATGCTAAGTTGAGTGGAACGATTTCATCCGAGCATTATACATGTTAGATCTATTCTACGCTGCCTCTTGTATCGTGCTCTCATGATATTGACATCCATCTTACATGTAACCATTTAATTTAAAGAGACATTATACAATTCAAAATGTTATTATTATTTTTTCATTTATATGATATTGTCATATCTTTAATACTTTGTCACAAAAATCCTTAACAAGGATTAATAGTGCTATTACATAATGGATATATAGATTTTCTATCTAACTTTGAGAACTCTTGGTTGTCACGAAAAGCCTTGACAAGGATTAATAGTAGTATTACATAATGGATATATATATTTTCTATCTAACTTTGGGAACTCTTTTCAAGCTTAACCTATGTTCAAGGAATTTTATTCACTAACAATTAGTATCAATTATACTTAATAAAGGTAATTTCTACTCAGAAAAACATAAATGTAAGAAAAGTAAGTAATTGATTATATTCCATGACAAGCAAATAAGATTAGAAATTTAATCATATATTTAGTTACTTCGATAATTTTATTCAAAATAATAACCCTCACTAATTGGAAAGATTACTCTAATCTCTTTAGAGAGTTAGGATCTCATTTAAATTTAGTTGATCTTAAGTTACTCGATAAATTAACTAAATTTAAATTAGGTATAAAACATCCTAATTAATCACATCTTATGGAACCCCTAGATATGCTAGCTAGAAACTCCTATGAAAACCTATCTTATTTGTTATTCCTAGCCTTACCTCTAAATTCATATGATGATGATTCACTCATCTAAATCATACAAATTTAGTTAAGTACGACTCATTAATTTAAGATAAAACATATTCAAATTAAAAGGACCTCGAATCACTCAACAAGTCTTACAATAAACAAAACTGTTATTTTATACTTAAATAATGAAGGCAACAATCACATTCTCAAACCTAAAACCTATGCTTTATGCGAGCTAGAGGATGAAACTAGAGACCATCAATTCTTCCAATCTAGAATTGCCAAATTTTTTTGAAGAAGATCACTATCACTAAACTATGCCACTGGGATATCAACTCTTCTAGCTTAGCTGACATTAACCAATGGATACAAGTGAATCCAATACCCAATAAGGATAAGAATGCCTATTTAGTGGCGATGGCTGCATATTTTCATGAGATATGGAAAGAAAGAAACTCAAGAAGATTAATAGTCAAGGAAAAGAACTTAAGCACAATGATTGCCTCAACAATAACAAGCATAATTGCCTTAACATTAGCAAACATAAGGGAGCAATTTATCATCACCCACTTTGTAAGAAAATGCAACAACACTCTGGTGTCTTCATGGAGAATTTAGAAACTTTTTGTTTTTTCAAGCTCAATGTAATTTCATTCTCATAGTATTTCAGTAATCTAAAGTGTAGAATGTGTAGAGTAAAGTTAGAGAGTTTGGAGATGTACTTTCCAAAATGTGATGCTTTGATAACTTACTATCATTGTTCAAATATCATCATCATTATCATACCCAGTCCGAAATCCCGCAGTGAAACAGGGTCTGGGGAGGTCTGATAGTATGCAGCCTTACCCCTACATAGTAGAGAGGCTGTTTCCTGTAGACCTACATACAGATGTGAAAGAAAAATAGTGGTGCAAGTTAAAATATTAAATAAGTAAAAAATGGTACACAAAATATTTAAGTAAATAAAATTATCATAAATACATAAGGATAATAATAAAATAATAATAAATAATAATAATAATACTAAAAAATAAAATAAAAAATAATAATGATAAAACTACCACGAATAAGAAAATCAATAAAAGGATAATAATAATAACAGGTGCTTATTTCTACTTAAAGGACCACAGAGAGCAGCTGGGGAATGGGTAAATACATACCTGGGTCGATGATCGTGGGAAACCCACTAGTAGTGAATGATAGTGGTGTCGATGATGGAAGCACAATGGCATCGACAAAATACATTTTTCACATTACCCAAAATACACACATTCCTGTGACCTTGATCCCATATGCATGACATAAGGTATTTTTCCATCGAACACTTGCATAGTATCGTAATAAAACCATGCAAAGAAAGAAATGAAAGAGAGCTACATAGAATAATAGGATTAAAGAGAAATCCAGAAATCAGATGCATAAAGTTGAAATCATACACACGCATGATATGAGAAAACACCAAAAAGTAAAAAAATAGAAATCTTTTAATCAGATTTCAACAAACAATGACAGGAAAATGGATCCATAAACCAAAAAATCCTAGTGAAGACGCAGCATCTTGAGAATGCGAAGATCAAAGGAGATTTGAAGCAAGACCCATGAATGATAACAACAAAAGAAGGAAACTTTACTAGTTTAAGCTGAAGAGACGTACCATTAGCAAATTTACAGAAAACAAAAGTACCAAAAAAAACTGAGGACTTGAAGATCTTCAAGGTTACAAGGGAGCTTTACGAGGGAGCATGTTATTTTCATTTCATTTCATTTCTAACCCAACTCCACATGTAAAAAAAAACAATCTTGATATTAAACCACAGAAGAACCAGCAATCAAAAGAAACTCTGAGAAGGTTTGAACCCTAAAAGACCCAACCAACGACTGACGATCAAAGAAACAGTTCAAAATGAAAGGAAAAAGAAAATCCAAAGAAACCCAGAAATTCCCAAACCAAAACTTTGAGATATGAAAAATCAAATCCACAGAGGAATTCAATTTTTTTATCTCATCAAATACAAAAATGCATGTAAAATGTCAAACATATAAACATGCCATACCCGCATAATATATTAAACATATAAAATAAAATCCTATAATTTCTTATAAAAAATAATCAATTTATATGTATGAAACTTCTAATTCTTGGTTGATTATAGTTATTGATCTTTATAATCTAAAATAACTTTTCCAACTCTTTGAATAATTAAATTAGGTTGAACATTTTGATTCCTAAATGAATTAAATTACTATTCAAAATATAAATTCAATTTGATTTTAAAACAAGTTTTAGATTCAATTTGGAAACCACTTAAAATCAATTTCAAAATTAAATTAATTATTTTTTAGTTTGATTAAGATTAATAATTAAATTGATTTTGATTAAATTTTAGAAAATTATTTTCTAAAATTAAAATTAATTATATTTCATTTTAGGTTAAAATTAATTTATTAGACTCTTTTATATTTAAGAACAACATTTTCTTAAATAAATTTACATTACAAATAAAATTATGAATAGATCATAATTGTGAGATTAATATTGAATTTTATGTTTTATCCATAAATTATTTCTAGTCATTATTTTATTAAGATTAGACATTAATAAAACGTAAAAAGACTAGTACACATTATGTTTCTTCTTTATGAAGGAAGTAGTCAATTTCATATGCTAAAATATAGAAATACTAAAACAAAGTTTTGAGTGCTTATTAGAAAATAATTTCATTGAACTGACCCGATTTGAGAATTTTATTTAGAATATTACTTATATTTCTATAGAAATTCTCATTATGGTGATTGTATTTGATTTTATATATTCAAAGTATCTTATAAAGGGATTACTAAGTTTTGATACCAACTTTGACCTATTATAGTCAAAGGTAGCTCAATCGGTAATTATTGGATTTAGCACAAACTATATAGAGGTAGTTGAGTAATCAACATAAGATTTATCACAGTAAAGTAATTAAGGAGAATATTCCACTGTTCTCGATCAGAATTGATTTAGAAAATTCTTGGACAAAATGTAATGATACTTTAAAATTAGTTTTTAAATGTTATTAATAGTGGTGGAGAATTAACATGATTAGACATAAATGAAGTAGATATTAATTCTATGATCTATTTCCAATCAGAATACTATATAATGAAAATATTCAATTATATAAAAAATCATGCACAAAAAGGTTGGTCAAAATCACATCAACATTCATAATATTTGAGTGATCATAATTTATTGTTAGATGCCACTAATCAATAGATATGAATCGTTTAATTAGAGAATTAAATATAAAATAAATGATTTTAATTTATATAATCTTAAATATGACTTATGATTATAATTTATATCTATTGCCAATATATTTAAGAGCTTAATGAATTATACACAAAGGACAATTGAAGAGAGAAAAGGGTAATTTATCTAAGTTGAATTTGATTATAAAGTTTGAGAAACTTTAAAGACTAAATATGAGATATTTAATAAATAAATACTAATATGAGATATCTTTTAAGAAATTTTCTTTGGACTAGGGACATGAGTACTAAACCATATGCCAAAGTTAGTTGAAAAGATATTTGTTTGCCTAAGTTAGAAGGTGGTCTTGGAATCATAACTATCCAGCAAGTTGATTCATAGGAGGGATACTTCATGGAGTATGGGTAAGATCTAGAAACTTAGAGAATTCGCAAAACCTTTAATTTTCTACATGATAAGAAACAGGAGCACTTGGTTATGGATAGACAATTGGAGGACCCTTGGACCTTTAAACCTTCTACTAAATGTCCCTAGAGTTAGATTATTCTATGATGCTAATGTAAGGGTAATTTTTTTGGTCCAAGGAGGCAATTAGAGCTACAACAATAAATGCTTTGAATTCCTTCAATAGGAGGATGGAATTCTCTGGCTAGGAAACTCCATTGGTAAATTCTTCAACAAGTCATGTATGGATATTTTCAAAGCCTCCTAGAGTCAAGTAGTACACTATTGATTGGAATAAACTAAGAACCCCTAAACTCTCTTTTGTGCTATGGCTTGCGGTCAACAATGGACGAGTTTAAATGTAGCTCTTTCCATCCAACCATTTTCACCTGTGGCCTTTGTTCTAATGTAGTTGAATCCATAGTCCATATTTTATTTTATTGCCCTTATTCCTGTCGTCTAGCTAAATGCAACTTATTCTGTTAGTATTCTAATTGGAGAATGATACGGCAATGGATTTTCAGCTTAACTTGTTTAATTATGCATGATCTTATGCTAGTTTATATAGCACTTGGATGCACCGTGTACACCATTTGGCGTGAGAGGAATTAGTGATGCTTCCTTGAAATTTTGAGTCAAAAGGAATGAGAACTGGATAAAACATACAACTTTAGGTAGGGGAGCATGTTTTATGTTTTCTAAGGGCATGAAATAACGATGGAAATGTCTAAGCTCGAGTTTTCTAACATTATTTCCTCAAATTGTTAAATTAGTTTTTGCATTTAGCCTTTAGGCTTGTACAATAAACAATTCCATATGGCTTGTCCCTTGTATACTCTTTATAATTTTTTACAGCTTGACCTAGTAATGATATTCTTTAGTTTCCAAATAAAGTATCTATGAGATAATAGATCATATTTAAGTCTAATTAACATTTAATTGTAATTATAATTAAAATTTAACTGAAATTATAATTTATTTCAACTAAATTAGTAATAGGTAAGAATTATATTACAAATAGACTTAGACTCTAAAGAGTTGATACTTTTAGTCAAATCCTCTCTGCACTATTTTTAGATTTCTACCAAATTATTGTTGTAGATACCGCTATGCATCTATGACTATAATGATTGCGATAACTAATTTTAAAAACGGTTCGAAAATGATAAAAAGGATCAAATTATATAATAAAATATAATTTACATTTATACTTATTTATGTTTATAAACTAATTATGTTATATAATTTACATTTATACTTATTTATGTTTATTTTCATGATGTTTATTACGAGGTGTTGACAAAATTCCCGCTTTACATTGTAAATAACGGTCTTATAATAATATAGTGCCAAAATGGTTACATGATTCGTCAATCTGTTCTTTTATTTAGGATTCGCTGGTTGGCTGGCTCTACGCAATATAATACTTATTAGTCGCTCAAGATTCAACAAAAAACCAGTTTATTTATGTCTAGGCAAGTTCTGTTTAGTGTCATTACTCATTACTGTGATTGCAACAATTAATTAATTAAACAAATAAGTCACTCGGCAACAAAGCTGCTAATAGGCCAATGCCTGGAAACGTATAAACAGTTCCGTTCTTATCTAATCAAGTTCCGTTTACTGTAATTCTCCTAAAAAAAAGTTCCGTTTACTGTGACAAGTCACTTGCTTTACTTTTTTCTGTCATTTCATTAAAATTATAGATCTAACTTTTATATTGATAATAACTTATAGTTGTTAATAATATTTTATTAAATCTATATACAAGTAATATTGTAAAATTTTAAATCTTAATTATATTTAAGGTGAATATAATATAGGGAAAATTGAAAGGTTTAGTGAGCATAAAGACAAGAACGAGGAAAGGTTTTAACTTTTATTTGAAATAATAAGTTTTAAATTTTATTATGCTATTCATGATCGATTTTTTACTTGATTAGTTGATTAAATTTATTTACAAATAAATTTTTAAAATTATTAATTATTGACATTATTTTAAAATTGTAACATAATTGTTAAATCTTAACTATATATATGGAATATAACATAAAAAGTATTAAAAGGTTTTAGAGAATATAATTGAAGGCCAAAAGTGTATATGAAGCCCAATATTTTCAATGGAATGCAACTTCAACTCTAATGTTTAGAAGTGCTCAAATTGAACCTTAACATTTTCAAAACATTTGCAACAAATTCTAAGTAGATAGGAAATTTGACGAGGTTGACTCTCCATTAGTTAAATGCCATGTGAATATTGTCGTGAAATTAGTTTTTATATTTTAACTAGAAAGTGAGCTTTACTGTCACGTGACATAGTGCGACCCATTTTTTAAAGTATATAAAACATTTTAGATTCCAGTTTGGTCGACCAAGGTTCCTTGTTGCTTTTTGCTTTTGATGCATAGTCCTTGAACTCTTCTTGTTTTGTATTCTGATACATGTTCAGTTTTGATATCAATAAATTTTGTTTTGATAAAAGATAAGCTTTGATCTTATACAAAACAAGTTCTGTTCTAACATAAGTCATACTTTGATCTGAAAGGATTATACCCTATTCTGATATTCAGTTATGATGTTTGTACATTCTGTTTTGATATAAATGAGTTTTGTTCTGATGCGAGAATGTTTTGAATCTATATCCAGCAAATTATGTTTTGAAGCATAATGTTTGGATTACTCTGTAATTTGAACAATTAAAGGTTGTAAGTGAATTGACATGATACAGTGTATGTGAATGTTAGACGACTGTTAGAAATAGTCGCCATTGTGCATTATGATTAGTTATTCCCCACTAAGCTATATTGCTTAGCACGGTGGTTTTACTTCCGTGTAGGTTCTAATAAGAAGGTTTAAAGACTAGGACAAAGATAACCACAGAGGCCAAGAAAAATTTGTTCTGTTTGGAAGTTGTTTGTTTTTTGAAAGATGTATTTTGTTTAATGGTTTGTAATAACCTTATTATAGGATGGATTATGCTTAAGGCATGTATTTTGATAAGTTTGTTATATAATGTACATTATGGTTTGTTTACAATAACATTTTAATGATATGTAAAGTATGTTTACTTGAGTTACTGAAATGCATGTAAGGAATGTTTGGTATGATTTGGATTGTTTCAAGTTCTGTTTTGTGTGACACTTGCATATCCTTCTAGGGGGTATGTGGGTGTTACCTAAGTTATATATCAAGCTACATAGGGTATGTTTCCTAGCAAGCATTGATTTAAATATCCCAGAGGTTATTCCTATTATGATACTTAATAAAGAAGGAAATTTTTTAAAGATTAATTGTTTATTTCTCTTGTCGGACCCCGTTACCGAGACCCGACGATTGGATCCCGTTTCCGAGACCCAACCCTCACATAACTTCACTTGTTCT
>JAOSBL010000009.1:9154936-9179018 GCA_027568915.1 Erythroxylum roraimae
AATATTCTTTAATACATTTTTCTTTAATTTAGTTAATTTTTCTCAATTTCGTTCGCAAAACAAAAACCCCTTTTATTTGCTTTAACTGCATGTTTTTGACTTTAGGCTAGCTTTTAAACCATTTTCCATCGATTCCAAAAAGTGAGACGACCCGAGGTTCAGCTTATACTGCAATCTTGGAATTAATTGTTTTTGATCGGTTTCCAAGGTCGATCTTAGGATTGAACGACGAGCCGCGATCATTAACACTTGCCTCAATTAGAGTAAGGTCATTCTCTCTCATTAATAGCTAGGTTCACAAAATTTGGAAAGGGAAAGAGTTGTGTAAGGTTTTGATGTCAGAGGTAAAATTGGTGCTCTTTAAATTTACTAATGAAGTAGGAACCAAAGTTATATTAGGGGTAAGACCTTTGCATATATAAAATTTACCAATGTTTCTGTAATCTTGGAGACTAGATATTAGTATAGAGAATATTAGGCATAAAAGCTTCCCTTTATGGATTAGCTTCCATAATGTGTCCATGGAATATTAGTCCACTAAGGGACTAAGTATTTTAGTAAGTGACATTAGAAGGCCTAGGTGTAAGAATGAAATGATGGCTTTAAAGAGAAGAATCAAATTCATAAGATTACGTGACAATGTTGAATTTAATAAAGTCTTACCAAACTTTATACCAATTATGAGGCTAAAAAATGGGGACATTTTAGTTAAGGATTTAATGACAATATCATACCAATGGAAACCCACATTGAAGCTATAAGGCAAACAGTGGAGAGCCACTAGTAAGAAATTCATTAAAGGAGACTTTAATAAGATGATAGGGGTGGATACCCTAATGAATCAGACACAAAAGTCCAAAAGAAATGAAATAATGGAGAATAGTGATGAGAACTCAAAGGATCAAAGGGATAAGGATGTTCAAGTGGAAAACAATGCAGATACCTTTACTAATCAAACTGAGGAGACAAATAATAATGAGATTCTAAGTAAAATTAGGGAAATTTTATCATATGGAATGAGTGATAGGAGTAGGGAGCTATAAGTTCCTATAAACTTGGTTAATTCCACTATAAAAATAGAAGGGGGTGGTGTTAAAAACATTGAAGAGTTCAAGCTTGACAGTAGAAAGAGGTCAGGGAGAAGAAAAAAATCTAAGGGATCTACCAATAAGAATGAATGTCATTAATTGCATAGAATTTTAGTGTTATAAACTATCTTTAAAATTGTAATACCTTAAATGTTTCATTTTATATAATAAGCCAAATGCATCAAGACCTTCATTATTATCGTATCATCATTACTTTTAATAATAAAGTAGTTCGAAGTGAAATTCCTTGAAACTAGTGATCAACATGTACACATTTTGGTGACCTTATATTAGGAAGGAACTAAGCTATTAACTACTTATTTTATAGGTATAATTTTAGCTTTCAGAGGAGGATATTATGGAACAATTTTCATAGAATTATCCATAATACTCAAGGCTCTTGGATTATTCTAGGGGATTTTAATAAAACAATGTATATATCATAAGAAAAAGGAAGTAGCTGCCTGAGGAATTTTTTAAATGACCTAAAAGAGTGAGTTAAAAGATTAGAGGTTTTAGACCTGAAGCCTAAGGGTTTCTACTACACTTGGAATAACAAACAAGCTTCAAGTTGGCATTTGAGAAAGAAATTAGATAGGGCATTAGTAAATGGAAATGGGTTATCAACGTTTTATTAAAAAAAGTTGGCTATCTGAATCTAGTGTTTTCAGATCACTCCTTAATCATGGTGCAAGACATGTTTATCATAAAGAAAAAGTCATTCCCCTTCAAATTCAACAACTATTTAGCAAAGGATGAGAACTTTGGTCAAGCTGTGGGCCAACCTAACTCAATTTAGGGTCACAAAACTTATGTTTGTGTGAAAACATTACACCGGATTAAAGAGGAACTCAAGATGTTCAAAGGAGGTAGAGGTTTCAATACCCTCCAGAATGTGCTTGAAAAGAGATTGAAGGAAGTGCTAGAAAAGCAAAGTCAACCAGGCATAAAGTTCTTTCCTAAAGATAATATATTATTGGCTCAAGAACTGTTGAAGGGTTACTCTACAAGGAATGCCCCCAAGAATTATGTTATTAAATTTGATTTTAGCAAAGCCTATGTCTCAAGCAACTAGGATTTAATATGTCAAGTTCTTAAAATATATGGTTTTCTTATCAAATTTAAAAATGGATCATTATATGTGTAACCTCGGCCTCCTCTGTTTTGTGAATGGCAAACCTTCTCAACTATTTAAAAGATGAAGGGGACTACGATAGGGGGATCCCTTATACCATTATATAATTGTATTAGGTGTGGAAACCCTCATAAGGTTGGTTAATTGAAATATACAACTAATCCTTCATTCAAGTTCTATAGTAGATGTGGTAAAGTAAGGTTATCTTGCCTTGCCTTTGTTGATGATGTATTATTATTACCTACAACTCATGATGGATCAATGAGCACTATAATTCATCCTTGAACACTTTTAAAGTGCTTTTAGGCTTAGACATGAATAAGAACAAAATCCGTATGGAATTATCTTCCAATGCAAATGGTCTAGCTTAATGGCTTTCAATTATATCTTGATTATAGGTAAAGCAACTCCCCTTAAGTACGTGGGACTCCCCCGAGAGAGAAAGGGACTTCAGTTTAATGAATGCATCCCTTTAATCGAGAAGATGCATAAGTGGATAGTTTTATATTGTTATAGAATATTGTCTTATGTAGAGAGGCTCCAACTGATAAAGTTAGCACTTAACTCTCTCAGTACTTATTGGGCTTCCCACTTCTTCCTAGCCAAAAAGGTGATCAAGACAATAGAGAAGTTAATAAGAAAGGTCTTATGGTTAGAGGCAAGTAAGAGAATTAACAGGAAAAAGGGGGATGGAGAAGATCTATAAACTACAATCAGAAGGTTATTAGAATTGCTCCAACAAATCTTTCTAACAAAATGCTATTGGAAAAAAGGATGTGGAGAATCCTAGTTAATAAGGTGACATTATGGGTCAAGTGGGTTCATACCTACATTCTAAAAGGTAGAAGCTTATGAGAAGTAAATAGTAGAGCTTCATTTTCATGGTTTTTCTCACAGCTCTTGAAGCTAAAGAGCACCTTTTCAAAAAATATTAAAAGTAAGAACGGAAATGGGACCACAACTTCTCTCTACCCTTAACAATTGGTGCTTAACATGCACTCTTTTCAAGAACCAGGTGCACTCTTCTTACTAAACAAATACCCAAAGAGTTCCAAGGTTGAAGAGGGTCAAAGAAGGCCTCTAGAGTAAAGCACCAATAGAGTTAAGGCACTGTTACGTAACTATAATAACCCAAACATTGACAAAGAAGACGAATATGTCTAGTTAAGGAATAGGTCAAGTACATTTACAAATAATTTCTACAAGGATATCTTAATGGATAGAGGGGCACATCAGGCCTGGAGCCCAATTGTGTGAGATAGGAACTTATTACCAAAGATCTCCTTCCACATGTGGCTAGAATTTAAAGAGAAGCTAGCTACTCTAAGCCAATTGCATTTCCTCAATCTGCAGAATATGTGATTCTTGTTCAAAAATAATATTGAAACTCTGGAATATATTTTCTTCGCCTGTAATCTTTTCCGATGATGTATGAAAGTCAATGATTGATATATTTCATCTTATGAATAACATATGCAACTACAAGATTTCTTTTCTTGGCTCCTGTATGCTAGAATACCTTCTGGGGATAAAACTCTAGTGTCGATTGCCTTTGGTTCCAGCCTCTGCAAGCATTGGGAGGAAAGGAATGGTAGATGCTTTAAAGGTAAGGAAAAAACAGTTAAATAGGTTAGAACCGAGTTGGTACAATGGATTAGGAAGCAGGCAATGTCGAGGAGAAGTTAAAAGTTGTAACAATCTGTAGCATTCACATGGAGAATTAGAGAGGTATCACACAGCCAGAGTTGATACTAAACTAGTCCACAACAAAACTTTACTGCCATGGAGTTAAGGAGAGCATGAGACACACACTTGCAATGACAAGGAATACAGCAAAGCAGTGAGCTGACAGAATTAGTCTAGTGCAATAGTGAAAACATGTATATGTTGTAGAGTTTAGTTAAGGATTTCCAGGTTCTTTGGTATTTTGGCCTGTACAAGTCTAATGGATTTTATATTTTACCCTGATTGGGGACCTTTTAATGTATTGTTTTCGTCTTTGTTCTAGATCAATTTGCTCTCAATTTTACCAGTTTCCAATATGGCAGTAAGTTCAACAGCGAGTGAAGTCCTAATCTTCAAACTTGACTTGAAGAAATAAAAATTGGAAGGAACCAAATTTGAACATCATAAAGGATTCTTCGAAAGGGTTTCGTTTGCGGCCCTATCTTGATGGTCAGCTCTAAATGCACGTCTCGAATCATCATTCGTGAAATTTTATGGTCATCGATCAACTCGATTCGTGAAATATACCACTGATATTGTCCAATGCACAGAGAGATAACGAAACATATATATGTTGATCTAGTGAGCTTGTATTAGAGCAAGCAAATAATGGTGCCTTGAGGACCAACCTCTCACTTGCTAAGCTGACCATAAACTTATATCCTTAAAGACACACTGAATTAGAATCAATATCAAACTCCTCAGCATATTATTTTGAGATTAAAGAATTCATTTTATTGTGAAAAGAATATGCCTGAAAACAGCATCCATTTCTTACTGAATCACAGTTCATCACAACTGGTTTCTTTTCTCCTTTTAATCTTCTTTTCTACAAGAGCCTTTCCTCTAGACACAGCAAATGGCTATCTCCTAAGTGCAACAAAAGTTTCCCTTTTTCTCCATTCATCTTTAGAATGGTTTAATGATGAACAACTAGGAAATAAAATGGTTTCATTTTCTGATATCATTCTTCAACCCTTTTGGATGGAGAAGAATTTCAAACCGTGTCATCCACAGATAAACCAGAAACTTTGTTAGTCAGACCTTTCTCATTCTCACCATCCTCATCAGCATTGTCATCAACAGCAGAAGATTCTGACTCTGTGGCCTGTTGCTGCAGGCTCCAGTACATTATGCTTGCAGTCAAAGTCAGCATCATCTTCTGGTTTACCTGCCACAATCATGCATGAAACAGTGAAGTTGAGATAAATATGGACAGAAATTAGTCTAACCTTGCTTAGCCTTTATTTGTAGCAATTTGCAGCAAATGTCAGTTGGCAGTCTTCTTTACCTTTCTTTCTGAAGGTTTATGACATCAAAAGAAATATGGAAAGCACCATTCAAAAGACAAAACTTAAATCCGTTTAATTGAGCGGCATCAGAGCCATCATGTTCTGACGTTGGATATCTTTCCCTTTTGTCTTTGATGAAGTGGTTAATTCAATAAGAAAGTAGTGAGTGCTACTATTAACCTATCATATCTCAGTAACCAAAAAACAGGGCAGCCTTTTTCTCCATAATTGTACAATGAAATGTAATTACACTTTAAAATGGCCCAAGTTCAGAACAAGGCGCGCACCTCCAAAATGTCCTCAGGTAACAAAAAGATGGAGCATCCAAGCTTGCGAGCAACACTGATTATATATGTAGCATTTAACTTCTTATCCTCATCTGCAATTTCAATAAGAGATCACAATAATATTGTAGATATCAACACCAACTGCTCATGTATCTTCTTATATATCTACAGCTATGTACAAGATATTCTAATGGCAGGCTTTTTTCCATTTGCTCCAATATTTAAATTCCACTTCCAAATTATGAAGGTACTGCTGTGAATTAAAAGAAAAGTTAGTAATGTACCATTTTCTCCCTTTGTAACAACACTCCAGTTGACTACCCTCGGTTCCACGGCACTAAGGAGCTCTAGGAAAAAAACTCCATTTGCAAGAGTTTTATCCTGAAGACAATAATCAGACATGAGTTAATCTTATGTAAGATGTGATATCATAACCGCGTCTTTGTTTCATTCATTACCTTGAAGCTTTCCATTTGAGAAGTCCTTCTTGCTTGTTTCACTTTCTTGTTTGCCCAGTCAAGAATGTCAGCATCTGTAATCTCTTTACCTTGGGAGTGGGAGGAATGAGATCTCAAGTTTTTCAGAAGTTGAAGCATTGAAAACCTCATTAGTTGCCATAAAAATGCTGCAGGTAAAGAAATAACCACAAAGTTTGTAACTCAGTGAAAAACAATCTAGACAAAAACCTTGTTTGGAACCGTCAAGGAAAAAGATTAAGAAAAACGTATGAACAGGCAGCATTAGATTGTTACTTTCCAAACTTAAATATAGATGTTGACTAATACGAAATCAATACACCAGCTAACATAAACCAATGGAAAAGGCCAGATGGATATGAAAAAAGAAGAAGAAATTACCTAATATTAGCTTCTTATTTCCTTGGACAATGTCATTGCCAGCAATATTCACAAGGGAGAAATTCAAGTCCTTCCCGATCTGTACAACTTGGTTGCAGTTCTCAACTTTTCTGAATGGCATCTTTATAGGGGGTTTAGTTGCCTGCCTCCAATTAACAGATCCAGTTGAAATTTTGTCCAGTACCTCCAGAAGAACCCATCTGTTCATGCAAGTTATAAACGTCAACCAATATTTAATACCGCATTGACCTTGCTTGCGGGAAAATGAAGGCCCACCCGTTTCTAACATCCTCAAAAACATGATTGACATAGGTAGCAACTCCGAGACTGTTAATCCACAATCTGAAGCATCTCTCTTCTCGAGAAGTTTCTGCATCATCTGTCATCATCTCAGCAAAGGACGTCTTTGTGCTATCTACAGACAATCCATTCCTGTGGGAGAAATTAATACACACTAGTAACCTAGATTTAGCTTTCCATAGCACGCAGATCAACATCTTAAGTGACCAAAACTAATTATAGATTTATTTCTCAAAGCTGTACACGGGACAACAGAAAAAAGATTATGTGCAAAGAAGAAAAAACAAGATTAGAAAACAAAACATACCTGTGCTGAAATATTTGTGCAACAAATGCCAGATTAAGATTTGGAGAGCCCTCAACAATATCTTGTGGAGTAACATATCTTTTACAATCTAGTTTCTCTGCCTGCTCAAGGACCAAGTTCGCCCTCTTTGTAACATCCATTGCCTCCAATGTGTCATGGGTACTGTGTTCTGGTGCAAGCGCATTAAGGAGGTAAGCATATGCTTCTCCGTCCTGCGAATGCCTAGGGTCACAAACATGAAAGAAGAGAAACGTACAATTTTCAAGCAACAATATCAACGCGAGATTTTTCCGTTACATATTCTTACATGCTAAGTATTGATGAAGCTAAAACTGATTGTGATTACATGCTGGAGACTACATAAGAAAAGTTAATTTTTAAGGTTTATAAACTACGTTTTAATAGTTAATGCATACATGTGTAAACCAACTTAATATGCCAGCAACAGAACGGTTTGCATTGTTAGTGAGCTTCTTACCTTTACGTCAGAGGAGAAGTTGGTCACTTGCTTGGTGTAGCCAGCTTTCTTCAGATGAAAGTTCATCCATTTCAACAAAACCTTTTCAGGCGGTAAACCCATGAGTTCCTCAACCTCCTGGAAAGTTGATATCATACCATAAGAAAATAATGTCAGATTTGCGTATTTCACCACCCTCTAATGTGATAAAAAATCCACAATATCTGACCCTGCTGTCGTCCACCAATTCCATAAGTTGAGGAGTTTTCTTTAGATCAAGATCGGCCAACAGTTGAATCTGAAGTTCCCACAATATAAGAGAAAGAAAGTCATATATACAAATATTAAACCCCAACGATTTCCGTTCCCCATTCAGTTTCTCTTCACTAGATAAAATTCAATTGCACATAGAGCAGAAAATGTGGGAGTAGAGTACCTTCACAATTTGGGAGATTATTCCAAGGACCAAGTGAGGCTGCCAAGAAAAAGGGTAACCGTAAGCAGATCGTGAGTCCATACATAAAACTGCAATGAATGTTCCTGTTCGGAGCTGAAGTAGTCTTACCCTAGCTTCAACAAGGTCTTGTGTGCCAATGTTGACTACTGTGCATCCAATAGCCTTTGCAGAATTGAGGCAAAGAGTATGGTTTTCGTTCCTCTCCCAGGGGTTAAGAGTCTTCTTTGTGTTAATAGCTCGTTCATCTATGGTCCCAGGAACAGCCACGTTAATTAGCTTACTGCATGAAGAGTAGAGAAAAAAAAAATCATATAATAGTATTCCTTGGAAAGTTAGCATTACAACTAGTGGATTTTCAAGCAAGTACAACAAAGCTACCAAAGAAGAACACCATCTTTCACAAGGTCAAATAAGGCATTCGTTGATGGATCTATTGGAAGAAATTGCTTCAAGAATGGATCTTCTGCCAAGTAGTTGTTTATGTGGCCAACATAAGAAGCCTTCTCGGATTCGTTGATATTATGGTGAAAAGTGGTTGTAGTTGCTTTGAGAAATGACGATGAATGTCCCAATTTTTTCCCTCCTGATTTTGCAGTGGCTCGGGCATGCATATTTAAGTATGCCTGACATCATTGAATTATGTTTAGGCCACAAAAGAACACCTAAAATCCCTACCTATACAACATTTGAAACTAATGGACGGTCTTCCAATACAAAAGTAGTCTTCATTCGATTATTTCATCTAAGACAAATATCAAACGAAGACTCGCAGCTTCTAACCTTCAAAGACTCACCCGAAGAAAGGATTCAAAGTCGATTTCATCTTCCATGTTCGCTTCTGATTCTGCCAGCATAGCCTTGAGGTCATCCTCTCCGTACATCCCAGCAAAGGCCTTCAGTTTTGCAAAAACAGATGGCAGATCCCCAACCGTGACACGCCCTGACTGAGTCCTTACCGACACAAACTGAAAACAATACGTAGTTCCACTTCTTCACAATTACAAAATTTAATAAAAAATCTTCTAGCTACCAAAAATGCACGTTACCTTGGATTTGAGTGTTCGTAGTTCGACTTGTGTGAACTGGCCCTGAAGCCACGGATCAGAAACAAGCACGCCCACAAAACTAGACATGTTTTCCTTATCTGGACAAATCAAGTTACCAAAACTAAAATGATCCAAGTTAAGAAGTTAAAATAATGGAATGGATAAACAAAAACACGCACTTGGATCTATGAAGGCTAAAAACAAATGAAACCCAATCGAGAAACGTTAAAGAAACAAGTGAATTGGACATGCATGCATTGATATCACGCATTACTGACGAGCATATTCGTATCAATACCTAGCCAAAAGAAATGGTTATATACACTAAATTCTATACTACAGAAACCCAGGAAAGAGAACACCTTTCCATAGACAAAAATGAAACCAGGGGACTTACATGAGTGAGGAGACATAACCAACCTTAATTAAGAACTGCCGAGTCCTCACAACATGGTATTTTACGTAAACTTTTGTGTTTGTTCTTGGTGAAAGAGAGAGAATAGGAGAGAGCGAGGAAGACTATAGAAAATGAAAAAGGGAGTTAGTGATGTTTAATGAACGAGCGGACTGATTGAACGAGACGGAGAGAAAAGCGTTTTGCCTGTGAGGTCCGCGAAGACAGGAAATGAACGAAATTTAGTGAGAGAAGATGGAACGAGTTATTACACATATATGTCATGAATTTAGCCTATGTGTGTAAACTCGCCAAATGTTGATGAGATTATAAAATAATTTCTTTAAACTTTGGATAAAGATGTGAATGTTATCTTAAATTTCTGAAAAAGTTTAAATAAAATATTACTATTATTTGTGTTACCACATTTGCACCTAATTTAAGGTGCAATGAATATTATTTTAATGCATAAAAAGTCAAATTAGACCCTAGGTTTTAACAAAAATTCGATTTAGACCATAACATTTCATGAACATTTAAAAAGGACCCTGACTTATCATCCCGTCAACTGATGTTTAGTCCTAGTTGCACTTGAAAGGGAGTGTTAGAGTATTCCATATCGACTAAATATGAAAATATTAAAAGATTTATAAGTAGTAAGGATCAACTATCTAAATAATTAGTTCTAACTATTTGGACAATAGTTGATTCAAACTCAATTCTTGATAATGGATTTTACACTCTGCCTATATTTAAAAATTTACTATCAACTCACATTTGGTATTATTTATTAATTTTTTGTGACCTTCATGCGTCTCCCATGTGGAAAAGACTTTTGAAAAAACAAATTGTAAGTCCCATGACATATGGTTAATCTCCAACGAAGGTGTGATCCCTTTAAATAAATTGGCATTTTAGTTTCCTAGAAGAAAAGCTGCTTGAAGCTTTGTAATTGGATTAAATTAACTACTTGAGCTTTGAGAATTAACCGATTGGAACAGCCAAGAAGAAGCTATTCCTTACATCATTAAAGCAGTTATATAATTTAACCTCCTAAGCATAACTCCTGATATATAAGACGATAAAGATGCAAGTTGAAATCTTCTAACCTCTTAAGCATACCTCCTGATATGTAAGATGATAAAGATGCAAGTTGAAATCTTCTGGGTCCACTTAAGCTAAAAAGTCTCCGAATCCAACTAATGCAAAAATAAGAGTAATATTTAGCTTCAGATGTTGCAACTATGCCTTGTTAGGATGGTATGCTGATTCTTTTAAGGTAAAGCCTATATTTCTGCAATAGAACATAAAGCTTACAACTTCCTCATTTTCATGACCACTCTCATCATCATCTTCCTTATCCTCTTCTTTTTGGTCTTTGCTTTTCCTATTCACTTTACCATTTTGATCAGAACTACTACTTGATAGTCCTTCACCACCTTCTCCAGCCTTATCACTAGTCTTTTCTTGAACTGAAGGCTTGCTTGGGATCTTTTGGGTTAAAATTCTTTTTCTTGATTACAAGTTCCCAGTTGTTCTTCAGCACCTCCATTCTAACAGGTTTTATTAAATAATGAATAGCACTGTATATAATCCCCTTATACATAAGCTCCTTGTTATGTGCCGACAACATATATCAGAATTAGTAGAAAAAGAATATCCTCTCAACAATTTATCTTACTTTTTTACATAATTTTATTCATGTAGTCATTAAACTTAGGATGAAGATCTCATAGTAAAGTTATTTGGATGCAAATAGGGATGATCATTGTAAAGAAAATCACCTTTCTAAAATAATAAAGTTTTTTTTAATCTAGAGTAACAACTGAACTGAAATAACTAATATCATTGCAGAAAAGAAAGAAATAGAAACATAGCAAAATAGAGCTCTTCAAAAAAAAAAGAAACATAGCAAAATAGAGAATTTGCTTACCGATAACAGATAAATCCATTTCAAGCCCCGTAAGCTCGAGAAGCTTAAAAATATCCATGTCTGGCATGTTAACATCACTTATAATAAGATTACACTTATTTTTGTTTCCTCCTAGCATTTTCAGAGTTGTCACAACTGGATGGTTTTTCTAACAATGTATTAACATCTTAACTTCAACATGGAAATTAAACTAAGAAGTAAAATCTTTCACATATGCAAAACTTCAAACATATGCAGAAAGGAACAAAAAACTTGAACATATGGGCAAACAATTGCATGACCAACTAAATGAGCATTCACTCAAATAAATGAAGCATAGAGAGAGAGGAGCATATGACATGGGACTACTAATTTTTTTTTTTAAGACCTTTGCCAGATAGGATACACATACTATGTGGGACCTAAAAATTAATAAATAGTTTCACATATGTTTTTAATAGAGGGTTGGTGGAGATGTTACGTTGAGGTTCTTTTCGAATGTTTGTAAAATATTATGGTTCTTTCTGTACACCCCTAAACGTTGTGATTTAAATTAAATTTTAGTTTAAACCTTAGGGTCATATTTTAATAATGTTAGAGTGCAAAGTGCAAAATGATGCCAAAAATAATGATAAGAACTTACTTTTGCAAAATGTTGTCACAAATTACACCTTTAACCATTTAAAATGCATTTTTGTGGTCATTTTGTCACAAAAAACAAAGAATTAATAATGAAATATGACAAACAATCTCTTAGCTACAAAAATATTATCTATAATATTATAACAATTTCACATATTTAAATATCACAATTAATTATTATTAAATTTTAACCAGAACAACCTGGATATGAGTTGCAAATTAGAGATAAATAAGCATGAATAACGATATAATAATAATATAATAATGCTTAATTTATTTTTATACATTAATGGAATGCACTGTTATTATTTTTCATATACATACTAGATAAATTTTCTGGTGCATGTAATATTTCGTAAATTATGTACTTTAAGTAAATTACTTATAAATTTAATTCGAGTGACATTTATAAATTCAATGTGATTACACTCTGGCCGTTAACTTAAAAAAAAAATGAAAGTGAGTTGTCTTCCCATCATTAAAACTCAAAACTTCACCCTTTTAAATTAAAAACTCTTAAAAATTGAACCTTTGGAGCAAATGATTCACATTTGGGTCAATTTATATTATTACTCATGGAATAATATTCTACTATTGCCATTTTTTTTACTAATTTAACGGAAAAATATTATTTTCAAATTAAAGATTTGAATAATTAATGTATAGAAATAAAATTTAAGAATTAATTATAAATAAATTACTCAAGCTTGTGAAGTTATTGCATGATTATTATCATGACTCAATTGCTAATTGAAATTTATTATTCATGAAAAGTGATATTTTGATAAATTTTAAATGATAATATAAATTACATTATTCATGATATCTTATTAATAAATAAAAACTATATTGCCAATAAAACAAAAATTGGTCACTCTAACTAATTTTCTAATTTTAACATTGAATGTTAGTTCCCATTTATTATCATACTTGAGATTAAATTGAAAAAAGATTAGTATTTTCCCTTTAAATATTAAAACATCAATCTTTATTATAGTTTATTTCTTTTCCTTAAAACTTTTTGTCATTTAAAATTTTCTAAAACTAATTTTATAATTTTCTATAATCCCCCTCAATCATGTTTCTTTCATATTAAATTTGTTAAGTTAAGTATGATAAATTTTAAATGTGAAAAAATTTGACACTCCTTAAACCAAAGAAATCATTTTCATACATTTTGTTATAAAATTCACTATATAGCTAATAAATATTATCAATTCCATGATAATCATCAAAATCATGAACAATATGAAATAGTTGTTGGCAAATCAGGACAGGATCTGATCCTGACTGCAGTCGAGTAATTACAAAAAAAAATTTGTATTTTAATTTCTTGAAAACTATGATCACTTTAATTATATAAAAATTATTAACAACTAAATCATAATAAAAGCATGAATCTTAATTCGTACCTTATTTTAAAGCATGATTATATTCATGTCGCATCCCTCGAACTGTTTCCAAAATCGATCCATCTTTATATATCATCGTAGCCGCATAAGTATCTAGCTTTTAACGATATCTATATATAAAATATATTGAAAGAACTTTGTAACTCTTACAAAGAAGGTTAACCAAGAAATGTTTGCTCCATTAGAGCTTAAGCCTATTTTTAATAAGTTTTGCACATTTTAATAATTTATTTGAAGTTAAATTCTAATTTCAATTAAACTTTAATTAGAATTACAAATAATCCTAATTAAATATCAATTATACCTAAATAAGATTCAGTATCTCATGTTAATTCTTATTTATTAAATATCTCATATTTAATCCTAGAGTTTTTCAAACTTTGCAATCAAGTTCAATTTGATTAAAACACTTTATTTCTCTTTCACCTTGTTCTTTGTGTGTGACACATTAGGTTCATAAATATATTGGTGGTAGAAATAAATTATATCTCTAAATCATACTTATGATTAGATAAATAAAACTTATTTAATTAATCTTTAATTCTCTAATTAAATAATTTATATATCCATAGATCAACATTGACATCTAATAACTCATCATGACTACCTAAGTGTTTAAGAATATTAATATAGTATTAAATAACTTTTCCATACATGATTTTTCTGTATAATTCAATCATTTTATCATATAATGTTCTGAATAGATATAGAGCATTATACTTTATTTGAGTCCAATTTCATTAGTTCTCCACCATAAGCAATTGGTTCTCTTAATAACATTTGTAAACTATTTTACAAAAGTGTCATTTCACCTTGGCCAAGATTTTTTTAAAATCAATACTAGTCAGAAATAATATAACATTCTCCTTAATTATTTTAAGGTGATCAATCTTATATTCATCACTCAAGTATCTTTATACAGTTCATGTTGTATCCAACAACTATTGATTGAGCTTTACTTGTATAGAGTACATCATAAGTAGTATTAAAACATAATAATATTGATAAATGATTATTTGACTATATTTATATACCTATATTCAATGTCTTTTGCTTGTTAATTAGTAGTTTCTAGTATTTGTGGTACTTAATTCACTTCAAGTGTATTTGTAGGTGATAATTGCCTTTTTGAGTTAAAGGAGAAGAATTCAGATTAAATTGTGACATGAAACAAATATTTAAAGTAAGTGAGGACCTATACTACCATGTACAGTCACTATGTAAGTCTTTATAAACATGTGGAGATTTTAAGAATATCGTTACTGGTTATGTGAAGTTATGTGCTTGTGTATGTTGATATACACAATTGTGTATATTACTTGTGTAAGTTTCTATACCCATGTAAAATCATAAATTCAGGTATTTTTAGAGATACACGGTCTCCTACACAACTGTGTAGGTGATGATGTATATCCATGAAAATCTAGTTTTTACTATAAAAGGATGTGAATGGAATAAAATAAGGAGGAGATGAGTTTTAGAACATTTTTAAGTTGTAAGAAACATAAAGAAGAGACAATTTTGAATAGAGGACAACGAAAACACAAAGATTACATCATAAGGTCTGATATAGGGCTTCATTCAATCCAAATTGCAAAAAGATTCCTTGAATAAAAAAGGAGATTTAAAATATGAATTCTTTATTTTCTAGTTGTTTTTCTAAATATTTGTTATTGGTTTTGTTTTCTATGAGTAGGAACTAATTTGTTTAGTGCCTAGGTGTGATGAACCCTAAATTTTGTTAACAATATGATTTGACCTTTTATTAATGTAATTTATTGATTGATTTATTGAGATTTAATTAATTAGTTATAATAGTGTTCTAATATATCTAGAATATTAGTTCATGATTTGATTTCATATGATAGAAATTGAGAGATCCTTTTGTATGAATAGATCTACCATAATTAGAAGGAGTTGCATGCAAACCTAGAGATAGGTTAATATAAATCCTCTAGATTTGGGTTAAATCTAATAGTGAAATTCATGAATCATTAATGCAACCTTAAGGGCTTTAGCTCGAAAGAGATTTCAGTTAATCAACTGAGAGGTTAGTTGCCAATAGTCTTGAAAAAGATATTAACATAAGATAGGAATTTCCACTGTCCAATAATCAACAATACAATTACATAAAGGGTTAATATTTAAGAATTCTTAGGGGGATTCATCACCTAGGTACTGTTTATTTAATATCATTTTTTCGTAGTATTTTCTTTTTTCTATGTTTATTATTATTTCAATCTTTGTTTAGTTTATTTATTTTAATTTTTAATTAAATTCACAATCTGATTCAATGGTTAGATAATAAGAAAAAGGTTAATACTAGTACTTACAATCCTCGTGGGATCGACTAACCTATCTATGCCAACTATAGCTACATTGTCCACTTTTGGTTTAAAATTAATAAATTATTATAAGCTTAATAAATAGTCAATCAAGTTTTTGATGTTGTTGCTTGGGATTAGTAATATTAGGAAAGCCCAGCTTTTATTAATTTAGCCATTTTTACTTTATTTTATTTTATTTTTTTTTTGAACTTATTTTTTGATTGTATTGACTCTTTGAATTTTCTTGTTCTCACAGTGTAACATCCCAGATCACCCGCTTACAGATATTGTCCGCTTTGGGCCTTGGTCCAGTCAAGCCCTCACGGTTTTGCTCCTCCCGCACACTCGCTTGGGGGAACACGTTTGTAAGGGAGAGGTATCTGTAACCCCATAAGGCGTACTTCGTTCTCCTCTCTAACCGACGTGGGATCTCACACTTTGAGATTGCCTGAAGTTGAGATTGCCTTGAGTGGACTAGAGAGTCCTGGAGTTGTGGTTGGATGTGAATATAGAAGTGTGTTTGAAATCGTTTGCAGGATTTGGGATTTTAAAAATACAGCCGTTGTGCTGCCCACATTTTTTTCAAAAAAAGAAAAAAAAAGAAACGAATTGATATTCAGTTAGCCTTGCATAGTTGGATTAAGGATACCGTTAGTGTCTTTAGCTCGATTATGCGGCGGTTGTTATGGGCCCGATGTAGTACCGGGTCGTAACACACAGATATTGATTCTTTGGTCAGTTTATGACCCTAAGTGATCCAACAACCTCAGAAGAACACAACTGAGAGAGTTCAAGTTAGATCAAGAAATAGAGGACTTGGGAGGTCAAATTGATACTAAAGAATCACGAACCATGGCAGACCAACTAAAGACGATTTTCAATTACGCTAGACTGAACTTGACAGGACCAGATTCCAGCATTGTCAGACGAAATGTGAATGCCAACAACTTTGAGATTAAGTCGAGTGTTATTTAGATGTGCAACAATTTGTCCAATTTGATGGACTATGAGATGAAGATCTGAATGCACATATCTTAAATTTCTGGAGATTTGTGACACTTTTATGATCAATAGAGACAATGATGATGTGATAAGACTATGATTATTCTCGTTTTCTTTAAAGGGAAAGTCGAAGCAATGGTTGAACTCAATGACAAGAGCATCACTTACTATATGGGATCAAGTGGTAGAGAAATTTTTATTAAAGTACTTCCCATCATCAAAGACTACAAAGTTAAGGAATGATATCTCCTCCTACTCCCAGGTTGATTCAGAAGCATTATATGATACATGGGAGAGGTTCAAGGAGATGTTAAGAAAATGCCCACATTATTGTCTACCACTCTGGATGCAGATTTAGACTTTTTATAATGAGCTAAATCAGAATACAAGGTAGTCAATAGATATAGCGGCTGGGGTACTTTAACTAATAAGATACCAGAAGTAGCCCACAACCTCATTGAGGACATGGCAATGAACAATTATTAATGGTGCTCTTTTAGAGCAAGAGCTAATAAGACAACGAGAGTATATGAAGTGGACGCAATGGTTCAATTGGTGAATCAGGTGGAAGCTTTGAGCAGAAAATTGATAGATTGACGAAGAATCCACAGTGGCAAGTTATGAAATGTGAGGTGTGTAGGTTGGAACATTTAGGTCAAAACTCTCAAACACCACAGCCCGAAGACGTGGATTGCATAGAGAATGCTCCTAGGCCCAAAACAATCCATATAATAATACCTACAATTCAGGATAAAGGAATCACCCCAATTTCTCTCGGGCCAATCAAGGGCAATAAAGGAATATCCCTCTTCTAGGATTTCAGCAAAAACCTCCTCAAACTAAGAAGCCATCTAAAAGAGAAGATAATAAAAAATTTCTCAAGAATCTGATGTAAAACATCAAACGAACGAAGGCTTCTATCCATAATTTGGAGGTTTAGATCGATCAAATTTTAAAATTAGTTTCTGAAAGACCACGTGGGTTTTTTCCTAGTATAACTGAAACAAATCTGAAAGAATGTGTAATGGCAATCACCTTAGGATTGGAAAAGAGCTTTCAACAGAAGAAGGAGAATACTAAGAGTCAAGTAAAAGCTAAAGGTGAAGGCCGCGCGTGTTGTAGTATGCCTTTAGTAGTGTTATTAGAGGAAGTCTCAGGAAGAGACGTAGTCTTTTGCAAAGCTAAGGTCATTGCAAGGGGTTCGCGAGCTCGCCAATTATTCCACCAAAGCAAGTCCTTACAATCCACAACCACTTCGGTCATTCTCTTTATCTCTCGTTTTTAATCCACAAAGATTTCCCTTATCTTCAGGTTCACTCCCAGGTAAGGGCAGAAAGGGTCCCAGCGTGGGCACTCTTGATATGTCCTATTTTGTCTTCTTTTTTTTATAATGACTTATTTTTGACATTTATAAAAAACCAAAAAAAAAAACAAAATAGAAACTTTTTTAAAATTTAACTTGGGCCTATAAAACATTAACAAACAGCCTGCTTGTGTAGCTATGTTCACTTGCTCAAAGAAAGCCACATGAGTTGTGGCCTAATGATCAGGTTGATTTTACCAATTGGATATAGTTCAGGAGGTAACTTGGTCTATGAAGTTGCTGCACGAGCTGGTCATGAAGATTTGAGTTCGGTGAGTTGATGTGAACGCCTAATTGGCTCGTGGTCCATAAAACTTCACGTGACTCTTATTTTTCCAGAAGGCTTCGACGCACTTTATAATGCAAAAGTTAGAACGGTCTCCTCTAAGGTGATTGGATGGTTCTACCTCCTAAACACGTGAAATGGACAAAAAGTAACGTCCGAAAGGGGCTGCTAATACTTGGGTTCTAATGGAAGTCACAAGCTACTTAATGATTTGCAAAGTCTCATTCAAGGTATGGAGTACAGCGAATCAAACTTTGTAGGCACTAATTGTCAATCTATCAGCTTTGAGTCCATAGAATAAAAGTCATTGTTGCTATTATTTGAGTCCACAATCAGCTTCTTCTCCTTGTGTACAGCAATCTGTTTTTATCAAGAGAAGTTGATTGCTTAAGAATATGCAGCTCAACTCAAAAGAACCAAAACAGAGAATACAAAAGAACCAATATTTGATTATACACACATACATAATCGAAAAAATGGTTTTAAAACAAAGCAAATGAATTCATTCTTACGGTCCCTCTTGACATAAATTAATAACCACCATCAACGAATTACTCTCTCTTTTACAAGAGCAAGACCAGCACGCCTGAAACTGCGAAAACCATTTGACTCCAGACACCTAAGCTGATAATCCTGTGAGACGAGCTTGGAGGGGATGTGCCAGGGGCATGAATCTTTGCACTCCCATCAGCTGCTGGACTATCTGCAGCAGGGCTACTTTCAGGAGCTGATGCTGGAGCTGGCACTGGAGGTATATTGGTTCCGAAGATTGCCTCAGGCAACAGGACATTGTCAACTCGATAAATCGCAACAGGATCAGTTGAGTCTATACTGCTGGTAATTTTAGTTCTAGTCCATCCTGAATCAAGGTGCACAGTCCCTGATGTGTCTGTGAAGTTCAAGGCAAATTGGCCAGCACCAGCAAAGGTACTAACAGGGCCTACTTGACTAAGATTCTTAAAGTCAGACAAAGAATAATAATGTGGCAACGCATGGAAAAGCAAGAGTTGCTTAAGCTGGTCTTGAGTGAGCTTTGCCAAAGAAGGCCTCTTTAAGGAATCAAATGCTTGGTTGGATGGCACGAAGACAGTAATACCTTCCTCAGTATTATTGGCCTGGTTTTGGAAGGTATCAATTACCTTGGTGGATTCAAGGTAGTTGAGGAAGGTGGTGTATGGGCCTGCTACTGAAAGCAAATGTGTGAGGTTTACATAAGCCGGTGCAGGTGCTGGTGCTGGTGATGATGTTGATGTTGGTGTTGGTGCTGGAAGACTGGATGTTTGAGCATATGTTGGCGCTGTAAAGAAAAGTAGCAGGGCACTACTCAGCAGAAGAATCGAGGAGATCTCCATAATTTTCACAAAAATATGAGGTGCCCTGTATATTTTGACCAGTCCCCAAGTTACTGCAAGAATCAAATCATATTGAATGTCAACATCAATGTAAAGTAAAATCACAAATTTGAACAGGAAGAACTTGCTAATGTTTCATAAATCAAAACCAAAATTCCAAACCGGCAATACCCAAATTACCTAATGAATGCGAAAGCCCTATAAACCCGAAAATGTAATGACTCAACCAAATACCAGATCTTGCTTAGTTAACACCAAAAAGTTCAACAATAGATGCCTAAGAAAGGATCCAACTATCTTTTTTTTTTCCTGGGGATACTCAATTTTTGTTAAAGAAATGTAAAATGAGATCTAAGCCCGCATATCAAATTAGTGGGCATACAATGGCAGATGGTAGTGAGAACTAGAACCTTGAAAGAGAAAAATGAATGGAAAGAATTACAGAAAATGAGATGCAATATAACAACCTGCTAAATCCAAAGAAATTAACACAGCTTTGCCAAAACTCAGATCAGAATCCGACTTCGAAGTCCATTGATCTTTTTTATTAGTTACATTACCATTTCTTCACTCAGTTAGAGTGATGGGTTGCCTTAGTCAAAACAAGTCAAAACAAATTTGTGGCAACCCCAAAAGAAAGCACAGAGAGATGGGGAAAAGTAGAATTTAAGCAAGAAAACAACAGCCACTGGATGGACATCAACAGAGAACAAACGAAGACAGATCTATGCCAGTATGAAGTCAGAGTAACCATAATACTACATCAGCACCAAAACAAAGAAGATGTACATTTGCAATGAAGGCCTAAAAGATTTCGATATCACATTAAATGAAAATAAAGATCCATAGAAATAGTTTACTGAAAGGAAAGATAGCAACGGCACTACAGGTTGAACTGACCAGGAGTAATTCGTAGAGCACTATTCTCTGGTGGGGAATGAGAAAGAAGAACTGAAGGAAATGAAATGTGGTGTTGAAATGTGGTGTTGAGATTGTACAAAGACGAAGTCGTAAATTGAAGATATAAAGGGGTCCTGACTTAAGAGGGTGGTACCAGCCGGTGATAGTGCTTACAGTTACATGGGCATCTTGGGTTGATGTCACTTTCCCAAACTTGGGACGGTTCTTTCTTGGAAGACAAAACAAAGAATGCTTTCTTCAATCAAAACGAGGCTTCATGTAGGGTGGGCTTTCCTAATCAACTCTCAACTAAAGATTTGTTTTTTTATTTTGTATGACCAACCCTTTCATTTTCTTTTTTTGGACTGTGGATGAGAGACGGATTAATTCATCCATCATCTCATAAAAGAAGTCTTGTCGAAGTTTTACCCAATTGGAGGCGAGGCGAAAGCATAATTACATCGCTCTTGTTGTAGACTCACTTTTCATTGCAACTTTACTCCGTTCATTTGTTTAGTAACCACATTTTGGATCTCTCATAACGGGTTGATCTAATATTTAATATTTAATTCTTTTATAACTTTAACAACTCAGTTAAAAATATTAGCTCTGACAGTATTTTGTTTATTTGGCTTATGGAATCTTTTTTGTCTATAACATGTAGACATCTAAGTGAAAAATTATTGCCATCTAGTCATCTATATGGACTAAAACACCCAATCTATAACCTATTTCACACATTGGGTTAGGTGTTTTAATCCACATGGATGATTAGTTGACAAATAATTTTTCATTTAGATGCCTACATGTCATGAACAATAAAAAATTCTTTTAACTAAATAAGTAAAATACTAATATAATTAACATTTTGAATTAAGTTATTAATGTTATAAATAATGGTTACTTAATTAAAAATTTTAAAAGCTTAGGCACCAAATTGAGAAAATCTCAAAAAGTTGGGCATCGAAATGAGAAAATCTAAAAAAGCTGGGCACTTTAGAACTGTACATAGTTTTCTCAATATAATATTTAATATTAAAAATATTAAGATTTTGTAAGACATTAATAATGTTACACATATGTTAAATATTTAATTGTTTGTATTTTTAAGTATATATTTAGTACATTTTACTTGTATACTTGAGATTTTTTATTGTTTATGATGCTTAATTCATTTATATGTTGTTTTCAGATCATAATTCACCTATTTGGAGCAAAAGAAATGAATTCAAACAAATTTGGAGAGGATTGGAACTGTTTTGACCATGTTATAAAGCTTAAGGAAAGAAACACGACCTAGTACATGACCATATACTTGCTCTTTTTTTATTATTTATGAATTTCCAGCTTTCATGGTCATGTTTAAAGAGTTTGAGGCATGTTAATATGTTAAATGCCCCTTTTTAAGAGGTACACAATTGTGTAATATATTGATGAGCTCGTGTTCACATTTTTGGCCCATGTTTGTGCACTGTTTGCTCTGGATTTGAATATCGTATTTTTTAAGTACACAGCTAAGTATATGATCGTGTACTTATCGATGTTCTACTTAGATACATAATATTTGAACTATATAAGCCAAAATTGAAGAGGCAGATTGAAGGGATGTTTAGGAGATGCAATTAGATGACCTAGAACGGTAGAAAGAAGGAAGAACAAGTAAGGAGATGTATTTGGAGTTTATTTCCACCGATTTTTGTGCCCAAAAAGTTCTAAAAAGACCTAGGCTATCCTACTCGCAAGTATACGAGATAGTTGTTGGTTAACTTAAATTATGTTTGAATTAAGAATAAAAATAAAAACGATGCATTCCTAAACATTCTATCCTGATTGTTAAGTGAAAAATTTTAAGGACAATTATGAAATTAAATTGAAAAGTAGGCGAAATCAATTGGGAGCAAAGACAAATAGATTAATCGAAGTGGAAAAACTCTTGAGAATTAATTCACTAATTTAATCTCCTAAGCATGATTAAGGGAAAATGATTGGATTGTCGTCTTACTAAAATTAATATTTGGGTTCTAAATTGATTTGAATAATGAACTAGTCTAACTTTTGTATTCAACAAGTTATTATCCAAATTAGTTATGAAAACCCGACTATTAATTACCACTTAAGTTAATATATTTCTAGTTCTTAACCTAAGTGTCCATAATTTCTTGATCCGTATTAAACTTCATCTCTTGAATCTTCATTTAACATTAAAATGATGCAAAGTTTGGCTATTATATTACATCCATTCAATTCAGAAACCATAACAATAAATAAGACAATAGATCCGTAACCCAATCAGGCATATTAAACTAAATAGCTACATTAATTCTCAAGAAAAGAGATCAGCCCATCACAGATATCACCACATCCATCATCATTAAACACTTTAATCGCATGCTATTGTCAACGAAAGTATTAAAGCAATAATAAAACAGTGAATACTGAATGGATTATCAAAGGAAACAAATAATAGTCAGCTAAACTAATAAGAGTATAAGTCAGTTAATAACAGATAGTGAAATGAAAGAAACAAAGCAACAAATGAGGAATAGAATAGGCAAACAAATCATCGAATGAAGAGTTGTGGAGATCTCTAGTCCCTCTCAAGCTTCCAGTTTTGGCTCTCGCCTTCTGCTTCAGCTTCTTCCCCAAACAAATGTTCACTCAAGTTGAATGGCATTCAGCTTCAACTCTCACTTTTGGCCTCTCCTAAGCTTCCACCTCTTTGCTGTTTTGCTCTTCTTCTCGACTCACTCTGTTTCCTTCTTTGCTTCTCTCTTCGGTTTATCTTATTTTTCTCTATCTCTCTACGCCTTCCATGTCTGTGCCTCTGAGTGAGTGAATGAATGAAACAGTGAATGAAAGATGAATTTTCTCTTCATCCGCCACTCCTTGCCTATTTTTCCTTCATCTTTTCTTTATAGCTCGACTCTAGGTTTAGGTTTATAGGGTTGTTACATCGTCAACCTGCACGTGTCAAACTCAAAGTTAGTGTCCACGAATTTGCACAGCCACGCATAGTGGTGATTAGTTAAGTCACCCCTGTGACTAACATTTAAATTAAATGTTATTCATACACAGTGGTGATATACCAAGTTACCACCGTGACTAACATTTAACTTAAATGATAGGCATGCATTGTGGTGACTTACTAAGTCACACCACCTTTCAGGTGGTGACACTTGTCACCACTTTTCTTTTCTTTTTTCTTTTTTTTTAATTTTTTATTTCTCTTTTCATGCAACTTTACGTGACTTTTCATTCAACCTATATGCAAAATTAATTATCAAAAAAATATGCAAAATTCACAAAAATAATCCAATTAATGTTCATACAATATTCACACTGTTTCCACTCAATTTATCTCACATTTAGATCAAAACACACAGATTTGTAACCAAAATCAAGATATGAAAGAATTAAAAGCAATAAAAACTAGACACAACAATTTCCCCACACTTAAACTATGATTGTCCTCAAGTATAATAAAGAACACTAGACTATAAAAGAACAAACAATGGAAACAACAATTTTCCCAAATAATTGT
>JAOSBL010000009.1:9237964-9251199 GCA_027568915.1 Erythroxylum roraimae
TTTAAACTTTTCTCCTCTAACTTCAATCAAACATTTTCTCCCTCGAAACTCAACTTCTCTCAACTACCCTCTTCTTTCGCCTTCTTCTTGTTTAACCTAAATACATCAGATCCTCCATTCCAGAAAGATAAAAACAATGAAAGTTACGTCTTCTATTTCAACAAACAAAGAACAACCGTTCATATTAGTGAGCCATTCTTTTGTCCATGACTTTTTTTTTCCAATCTGCTTATTATATTTTTCCCAATTTTATTCACTGTCGGCTTAAAATTTTTTCCTAGTCTTATTATTCTGACTACATTTACACTCCTTTTTTTAAAGGTTCCGTGCTTACTCTCTGGTGTATTCTTCCCTTGCTGAGGTATGATCATAATTATTTTTTCTCAATTGTTCTTGACTCACATCACATATTTCGGTATATCTTAAACGAAATTAAAAAATATAGAACTAATGACGAATCAGTTCTAGTTTTTACCGTGTATATGTATTAGAACAAAAAATCTTAAGTGGTCAATAAAGTTACGAAATAATTTTGACATTTATACACTGATTTGTTTATTTTAATGGCAGATATGGATTCCAGCTATTTCGAGCGCAAAAGATATTTGAAGAATGCCATAAAAGAGACATATGGTCGTCAAAATGAGCTAGATGAATTACTTATTGGATACCATGCACAAAATAAAAAAGCACATAATAGTTCACATGCTCTTCGCTATATTGAGATGTTTGAAACTACTCGAATGATACAGATGGCCAACAATCTAAAACAAGTAGTCTTCCAGAGTATAAAATTTTATGAGAGACAAATTAAAAAGCTTATAGATTAAGCTATCTTTATACTACAAATGTTAGCACTAGACATGTAATTAAAAAAAAAATTGTTTCCCATTTCAATTTCAATTAAATGCACTTGGCATTTTTACCGCGCATTTGCACATAATTACTCTACTAGTGTTATCCTATCACTAAAGTTGCAATCAACTCTTTCCAATTACCGTGAATCTATTCAACCTAGGATTTCTGAATTGCTACATACGAAATCAGATTATGGTATAATGTTCCAGATTGTTAGAACATAAATAAAATAAGTAATTGGATCGCGACAATCAATCAAACCAATTACATTAATAAAAGAATAAAACCATGTTAAAGTACTAATATAAGGTTCATCTAACCTAAATACTAACTGGACATTTAGTTACACATGATAGAATATGAAATCAAACATTCATAAATAGAAATACAAATAGAAAACAATGAGTTCATAATTCTAAGTCACCGTAATTGTCTTGTATCAAATGTTCTTGCGATTTAGAGGCTTGATCTTGTATTTTGATGGATCTGTCGATCATTTCTTTGCATTTTTCCACTTCTTAAACCAAAATTGCACCTAAAGAATGAGTTCTATAACTGGAGTTGCCTCCCTATATCTGCTCTTCGACTACTACCTACTGCCTCCTTCTTTCCCCTCCTAAAAAGTCTCTTTATAACAAAATTTAGGGTTATGGGGAGATGTATAGTCTGATGCACAACTGTGCATAACCAAAAATTACAAGAGTCACAAAGATGCACAGGCTTAGGGAATTGCAAGGCCATATGCATCCTTCTGTACTAATCTCATCCAAATTCTTCTCCTTTTAGTCCATGAAGACAATTATAACTTATAAACAAACTTGAGCAAATTAAGTACCAAGTATACGATAAAAGTATAAAATATCAATCAAAACACATCAAATATTGGTGTAAAAATATAGTCAAATATCCATCTATCAGGTTTTCAGAGACATCAAGAAATATTAGTAAGGACAGAAGCACCCATGCCACTATTCAAGGAGAAATCACTAACTCTAGAGCTTAAACCTTTACCCACCTACCTTTTATATACCTTTCTAGGTGAAGGTTAAACTTTACTATCATCATTTCCAATCAGCTGATGGGAAACAAGAGAGTAAGGTGGTAGAAATTATTAAGAAGCAGACGAAGGCCATGAGATGGTAGATATCTAACATTCAAGGTATAAGCCCAAATGTTTATATGTATAGGATAAACATCAAAGAAGGAAGTAAAGCGGCAAGGGAGCATTAACAAAGGTTATACCTTCACATGAAGAAAGTGGTTAAAAAGAAAGTAGTGAAGCTTTTAGGTGCGGCTATCATCTACCCAATATATGATAGTCAATGGGTCATCTCGATACAATGTGTGTTGAAGAAGGATGAAATGACCGTTATGGAGAGTGAAAGCAGAGAGTTGATCTCCATAAGAACTATAACAAAGTGGAGAGTTTGCATTGACTATCACAAACTCAACAAAGTGAATAAAAAGATCATTGTCCTCTCCCATTCAAAGATCAAATGATCGAGAGAGTGGCTAGTCACTCATTCTATTACTTCTTAGTTGGTTACTCAGGATACAATCAAATCTTCATCTATCCAGATGACCAACAAAATACTACCTTCACGTGCCCTTATGGTACATTTGCATATAGATGTATGCCTTTAAAATTATGCAACGCTCTAACTACATTTCAAAGGTGCATGATGTCTATCTTTGCAGATATGATCAAGGACATTACAAAAGTATTTATAGACGATTCTTCAGTCTTTGGAGACTCTTTTGAGTAGTGTTTGACAAATTAGGACAAAGTACTCCAAAAATGTGAAGAATCACATTTAGTATTAAACTGAGAGAAGTGCCACTTCATGGTGCATGAGGGTATATTGTTAGTAGATAAAATATTATGCCAAGGGATTGAAGTGGATAGAGAAAAGACAAAGTTTATAGAGAAGCTTCCACCACCCATCAATGTCAAAGGCGTGTGAGCATTCCTAGGTCATACATGATTCTACCATCACTTGATCAAATACTTCTCACAAATAGATAGACCTTTAAAAAACCTGTTAGTCAAGGAAGTGCCTTTTAATTTCGTTGAAAATTGTCTATTAACATTTAATAGATTTAAAGAGGCACTGACATCGACACCAATCTTAACGTCACTATATACTTCCATTCAAATTCATGTGCAACGCTAGTGACCAACATGTGTGTTGGTCCCAAGGAAGGATAAGAAGTTACATGCGGTATATTATGCAAGCAAGACATTAACGGGACCCCAATTGAATTACACCACTACAGAGAAGGAGTTACTAATTTTGGTGTATGCATGTGACAAGTTTCAATCGTACCTTTTAGGCTCTAAAATGATCATTTTTACAAATCACGCTGCACTTAATTATCTTTTCTCTAGTAAGGACACAAAATCGAGACTTATTCGATGGGTACTACTAATACAAAAATTTGATATTGAAATACGAGACAAAAAGGTAGTAGAGAATATGGTAGCAGACCACTTATCATGACTGAAATGAGGGGAAATTGAGCATGATATTAACGAGAGCTTCCCTGATGAAACCTTGATGTTACTTGATAGCATGGTGACACCATGGTTCACCAATCTAGCAAATTTTTTCACCAGCGATAAACTTCATGTAGATTTTTCGTATTAATAGAGGAAATAATTCTTCTTTGAGTATACTGGTTACTTACGGGATGACTTGATTTTTTGTGCTAAAGGATTAATAAAAAGGTGTGTTCAATAAGAGAAGATATTGGACATAATGACACAGTGTCATGACGCTGTGTATACTGGGCATTATGGCATGAACAAAATGGCGCCTTGAGTACTCAAATATGAATTTTATTGGCCGCAACTATTTATAGATGCTCAACATTCATGGCACAATATGATAGGTGTCAAAAAGTGGGGAACATCTTTAAAAGAGATGAGATTCCCTTATCCAACATCTTAGAAGTCGAAGTTTTCAACGTTGGGGGACTTAACTTCATGGGGCCTTTCCCATCCTCAATGTGGAACATGCACATTTTAGTCAAAGTGGACTATATTTCATAGTGGGTTGAAGCTATGGCATCTCCAAAGAATGATGGAAAGGTGGTACAAAAGTTTATTAAGAGATTATTCAACCGATTTGTAGCGCCAAGAATGATAATAAGTAACGTAGGAGAACATTTTTTCAATAAATCTTTTGATGCTCTTCCTAAAAGATATGGAGTTCATCATCGTATCGCCACTCCCTATCACCCATAAACGGGTGGGCAAGTGGAAGTCGTGAACAATGAACTAAAACACATAATAGAAAAGATGATAAATAGTTCAAGGAAGGATTGGGCATTAAAGCTGGATGATGCCCCGTGGGCTTATCGAATCGCTTTCAAAACCCTAATCGGAATGACTCCGTTTAGGTTCATAGATGGTAAAGCTTGTCATCTACCCATGGAACTTAAGAATAGATCATACTGGGTGATAAAAGCTTTAAATTTTGATTGGAAGTACGCGGGTTAATGAAGACTCCTTCGCTTAAATGCATATGAGAATGCCAAATTATATAAGGAAAAGGTGAAGAAGTGACATGATTATCATATTAAAAAGGAGTTCAAGGTGGGAGATATTGAATGTTGTTATATAATTTGAGATTGAAATTGTTTCTTAGAAAGCTTAAATCACGTTGGAGTAAGCCTTTCAAAGTGACCCACATATTCAAACATGGAGCTTTGGAATTGGAAAATTATAAAAAGGAAACCTTCAAAGTGAATGGACATAGATGTAAGCCGTATCTCGAAGGGGTATTCTTAAAAAAAGGGAAGTAATTTCTTTCCTTTCAAATGATTAAAAATGCTTCAAACTATGAATGGTCAAGCTAAAGACCATAAATTAGCAAATTTCGGTATGTAGTTTTATTTTGAATTCTAGAATTAAGTTTTTTAATGACATTGATTTAGAATGGTGAGGATGGATAAATTACTTGGTGTTGAAGATAATATAAGTTAGGGAATCAAGCTCAAAGGTTACATAAAAAAAGACTGACAAAACGAGATAAAGGTATTAAGATTTGCCCTGTCACGATCGTACATGCTATGTCCTATCACGATCGTGACTCAATTATCCCAATGGGGACTTGGGTTAAAAACGCTTCAGTCACAATTGTGAGGGAATGGAAGAATATATGAATTTCAAGGCTTTAACCCTATTTACCCCTCCTTCCTTTACCCTAAACCCTTATATTTATCCTTCTTCCCATTTGTTAACAAATCACTTCTTTCTCAAAGCTTTAGCCATCACCAATTGTCTCTCACTTCTCTCTACTCTACTTTTAATTTTTCATTTTTTCTCTTGCATCTTTTAATCAAATCTGCCTCCCTCTTTCCCATATTCTGCATTTTACACACAAATCTTGGATTCTTTGACTGATTTCCATAAGATTTGGTGCTATTTCTACTCCCTCACGATTTTGGGTAGTGTTTGTGTATTTTCTTGTGTTTTGATCAATTTTGCAAATTTATGCTTAATAATGGGGCCAAGAATCAAGCAAACTGCCAAATGTTCACAACTAAAAGGAAAATCGCAAGTAGCGGGGCAAGGCGCATGGAATAGGGCTGTTGTAACATCCCGTTCCTATACTAAGTGTTAGAACCTGAAAAGTCGGTACAAGTGAGCTCAAAGAGAGGTTAAGGAAATGCATTTTCTTGCTCAAGCATAATGTTAGCATATATGCACATAAATATTGAATCTTTGCACATAAAAATTATTGCGCATGCATTCATTGACAACTTTTAGGTATAATTGATTTTAAATGTGATTTTATTGAAAATGAGAAGAAGAGGGGGTAGAAAGAGTGATCTTGCTATGAGTTGTGATAAGGAAAGTTTTGGAAACAAAATTGGTGGTTGATCTGGAAAATGTTCACTGAGTGTGCTTCGGTCTGTTAGCCATAACTGTTTCTTTAGTTATCCAAATGAGATGATTCTTCATTTGGATTAAACTAGAGACATATGGCTACATTTCTTATGAAGATATCGAATTTAAATTCTATCTTTAAGACTCTAAAAAATTTCATGAAGTTGAGAATTGGGTGCAGTACATTGATGGATGAATTAAAAATTTATGTTTGGACTTTAAGGGAAATTCAGGATTGATCTAGATAGATTTGAAAAGGTTTCATTCCTGGAGTTGTAGAACTTTCATTTATCTTTCCAACGGTATATAGTATGAGAATTTTGGACATTGGAGTCGAAAGTTATGGTCTTTATAAATGGAGATGTTTAGGAGTATAGATAATATCGTCTGTGATGACGTGATATCATCTGTGATGACGTCGTATCGTCTGTGATGACATCATATCATCTATGATGATGTCATATCTTCTATGAAGACGTATCATCTGTGATGACATCATATCATCTGTGACGACGTCATATCGTCTATTTTTGTCTTTCTACTTTTTCTATGTTTGACCGAAACTCCTTCTGTGCATTGGTCATCTGATCCTATCATCTGGTCCATTTTTCACCCTTCAGATTATAGAAATGATCTTCAAGGTCTTCATCAAAGTTGTAGATCTTGAAGTCCTCTTTCCAATCATCTAAAGAACACCTTAATCTGATAACTGTAAGGAAAGTTATGGCAATTTTCCCAATCTTGTATCGTCTGATGATGTCATATCCTTTGGTGATGACTTCATATTGTCTGGTCCCTATTTTTAACCATGTGGACGATAGAATGTGGAAAGTTGTATATCGTGAAATCATTTTTCAAAATGTCCAAGAATAACCTTGATCCAATACCTATAGAGAAAGTTATGTTAATTGTCCCAAAATAGGTTCAATATGATTGAAGACAAAACCTTGTTTGATTCTTTCAGCCATAAGTTTGTTATCCGAGGATTCATAAGACATTGTTATACCTCTCCAAGAAGATTGGTAGCGTTCTAAATTGATTTGAAAAAGACTGATTGAACAAAAGTGAGGGAATCAGTTGGAATAGTGAACTGGTGTTGATTTACTGAATATACTTTGCTATTGTAATTATATATGGATCTGTAGGATTCCAAATGAGATGATTTTTAATTTGGAGTAAACTAGAGACATAGGGATACAAATCATCTGAAGAAGTCAAATTTTGAAACAGTCTCTATGATGTTTAAAGTCTAGATGGAAATTGTGCATAGTACATTATTTTGGACAAGAGCAATCTGAAAATGTTTGAAGTATATCTTTCAAATCATTGAACCAAATTGAATGATTTGGCGCCAATGGAAACATAAGACATAAGGGAACATGTTTCTAGATGAAAGTGTTGCAAAATAACTTCAGTATCGGGGTCAGAAAGAACAAGCAAAGTTGACCAGAAATGATGTTTTTTGGAAAAATCTAGAAGTGATCTAATGGGTTATGACTTGTGTTTCAGTGGTTCTATTAAGTCAAAAACTTAAGTGCAAATCATACTTAAGTGAGTTTTATTAAAGGGAATTGGATAAGTGGCTAAGAAATGGACAGGTGTCCCAGCTTTAAAGTTAAGTTTTAAATAACTTTGAAAGACAAGTTACTGTACTTGCCTTCATTTCTTTCTCTCGAAGTTTCTTTCTCTAGTGTATCTTCAATACAGAGTTTTTCATCAAAGCTCCAACAGAGAAAAATCTTGATTTCTCCTATCCACTACCACTCAGACCTTGTATTTCTTTCTTCCACCTAAGAAAAACCGAACTCCCTTGTCAACCTTCAAGTTGATGTACGTGGTTGCATGAGGGATTAGGGTTACGTGATTTTTTGTAGATGTTAGACCTTCAAACAAGTAAGCTTGTTATGATTATGTATTTTTGTATGAAGTGAAGCATGCATCATTAACTCACTGCTAAAAGGTTAAGTACAGTGATATTCATAATTGCTGGAAAATGAGTGAGGAGATTTTGAGTTTGCCGTACATGTTGATTTTCTTTGGATTTGATGATTGAAATGTTATGGGATAGTGTTAAACTGGTTTTTGGAGTTAAAAGATCAATGAAAAGGTGTAGGTGACTAGTGCAGAAAAATTTGGAGAAAATGGATATGTAATGTTCTGTTATGTTGATGTTTTTACTGTTCATATGTATATATATATACACATAAGTTTTGGAGTATTTTAGAGATGATTAAAAATGAATTTAGAGTTAAGAGATAGGTGTATGGTGATGTCTAGAGATAAGAAAGAATTATTAAAGTGATAGTTAGAGGAAGAAATGAAGAAAATACACAAGTTGAAAATGCAGAAAAATGAAAGTGAAGGAATGCAGAAAACATGATGATATGTGTGAGTGTTTCTAGTTTTGACGATTATGAAAAAAAATGATAGATTTTTTATTTAGCTATGAGTTGTGAGCTGAAATGAAATAGGAATGAAGAGGAAATATCTAGTTTTAAGCAAAAAGTTGATAGTGATATATATACACACATACATATCTATATAAAGATTCTATTTTTCCTCCCCTCTAGTCACATGCGGGTTTATGAAGTTGGTAAAATACTCGAGATTGTCATTGAGCATGCATTATACATAGTCCATATAACTATTTGTGCATAAATGAGTTTTGTAACGTGTGTGATTTATGTATTGTAAAAATGGGATGTGCAGGATAAACGTTCGCATACAAGCGTATCCAGAATTTGGAAGCAAATGCGATTTTGGAGCATATTGTGAGTAGACGTAGATGGTCTCATTTCATTATTTGTTTTGTTTGAATTTTTTTTTATTGACTACTGAATTCTTATATGAATGTGATTGATTGTGTTGAATGTCGAACTAAGGTCTGATGATATGTGAAAGTGATTGAGTGTGAATGATGCATTGCATTTCATGAATGCATGAAATATAATGACAGTTGTGACCTGAGTAGCCACCGATCAGAGCTTAAAGCTTAAAGTGTGAAATGAGCCTCGAGCTCAGAAAGTGATTAAGAGCCTAAGGCTCACTATGTAAAATGAGCCTTATCCCCATCAGCTAAGGGACAGTTAGTAATGAGCCCAGTATCCAATGGATACGAGACAATTTAGGCACTCGGTCACAATAAAGTAACAAATAGAAAGTGGATCTCATTTGCACTGCATATGCATAATATGAATGATTAAATTGTATTAAATGTGAAATGTGAAATGATGTGAATGTGAATTATGTGTTATGTGACTGGGTGAGCCATCGATGATGGTCTCTCATTGAGTTCGCAAAACTCACCCAAAATTTGAAAATATTTTTTAGGATCAGAAGAATACCCCATTAAGCAAACGAGAGTATCCCTACAACATACAAGAAAGGGATAGAGGATGAGATCAGTTCGCGTCTACAGTTGTATTTCCCTATTTTTGTATAAATTTGTATATTCTTAAATTATTATACAAATGATCTATATTGTAATGTAAAGACATTGTGACTAAAGTGTTTTGTTTTTGTGAAAGGGCACAAATGGCTATTGAAAATTCTATTGATTGTATTGTTATGATTGAAAAAGCTTACGAATAAAGTGGGCCCGAACAAATTATGGATTTCCAAAAATGTGTGTATGTTGTTGTTTCAAAAAAAGATTGTACTAAGTTTTGACTGATTTAATGCTCTAGCATGTCACCCTCACGGGGCACGATCTCGAATATCCCTCAGGATGTCGGGCGCATGTTTTGCGAGAGTGGGGTGTTACATATGTGATATTAGAGCCCATAATTACTATCTTATATGGGCATATTCGAAATATATGTCAAGTTACATGCATTTTTTTCATGTCATGGTAGACAGTAGCAACTGATCACTAGTCTGAGTCACATTTACATAAGACACATGCATGAGCGTTCCTTAATGCTGCGTTCAGTTATCGTCTCCAGTATGTAGAGACGGAACGAGACAAAAATTTGGAGACATAATAGAAAAATTTGGAGACAGTGAGGTGTTTGATTGTGATGGACATAACAGAAAAAATTATCTCCGTCTCGAGGACAGAAATGTGTTTGGTTGCGGCGGACAAAACAAAAAAATAGTGTCAATGACGAAAATGCCCCTGCAGTATAATATGATTGAAAAGATGTAATTCATTGATTATTTTATAATTGTATCAATATTTATTTGAAGTGTATTTATAATTTTTAATTGTATCAATAATAAGAAAATTAGTTTTGTATAATAATAATAATTTATTATTATCATAATTATAACAAAATTTATAACAATAATTAATAATAAAAATAATAAGAAGAAGAAGAAAATTTATAACAATAATTAATAATAACAATAACAATAATTAATAATAATAATAAGAAGAAGAAGAAGTCTAAAATTTATAATAATAATAATAAATAATAATAACAATAATAAATAATAATAATAAGATAATTAATTTCTCATAATAATAATAATGATGATAATGATGATGATGATGATGATGATGATGATGATGATAATAAGATAATTAATTTTGTATAATAAAATTAATAATAATAATGATAATAATAAAAAGAATAATAATAAGAAGAAATTTATAACAATAATTAATAATAATAATAATAACAATAATTATTAATTATTAATAATAAGAAGTTTAAAACTTATAATAATAATAATAAAAATAATTAATAATAATAATAATAAGATAATTAATTTCGTATAACAATAATAAAAAAATAAAAAATAAAAATAATAATTAATTAATTAATTAATTTTGTATAATAATAATAATAATAAGTTTAAATTTTATAATAATAATAAATAATAATAATAACAATTATAGTGATAATAATAATAATGATGATGATAATGATGAGTTTAATAATATAATTAAAAATAAAAAATTGCTTATGTGGGGGGAGAGGTATTTCTGACATTTCCTTATATGTTTTGTTTTTGTCCTTAGGACAAGAATTCTTGTACCATAGTTTTGGAAGGAACAAAAATTTATGTCCTTGTCCTCTAAAGACGGAACAAAAATGGGTAAGGACAGCAAACAAATAGGACGGAGGATAGAACTTTTATGTCCTTGTCCACTGTCCTCACCTATGAGGACAGCAACCAAACATAGGGTAAGAGTTTTAGCTGTGAGAAGCACTAAGAAGAATGATGATCTGTCAAAATGTGAGAAAATGAAGGTTTATGGACATTTAGACATGAGAAATAGTATCTGGTTTTATATGATAGATAAAGGTTCACTACATTTACATATGTGATTGTATTATTGAGCATGATATCCATGTTGTACTGTGATGATATATCCTTAATATATGATATAGATATGAATGTATTGTGATGAATTGTTTGAGGAAAATAGTGATATAAGTAGAAATGACGAGATTAATGTGTACACGTAGAATGTAATGAAAACAGAAATTGTTATGAACTTAAAAAGAGGAACTTGGAATTGAACTAGTTGTTGATTAATGTGAAAAAAGCTATGATCCTCCGTAAGAATATATATATTAATGGAGATTGAGATTGAAATTTCAGGATGATTATGCATCTATAACTCCAAATGGATTGCGAGTATATATACATAAGATGAATAAATGACGATAGGAAAATGAGATAGAAATGAGGAAAGATTAAAAGGGGAACAAAATAGTCATAAATGACTTTATAAGAGATGAATGATATGTATGTGTAGTAAGGAGAACGTCAGAAATGCATATAGGAGAGGATTTTGTGTATGAATGAGATAAAGAAAAAGATGAAGAATCAAACGAGAACAATTGATGCACTGAATATGGTAGTTAACTCATTATAAAATGTGGCAGCCTCGGAAAAGGTAAATTCTGGAAAATTGGAGTGAAAGTTGTAGTAGTATGTTTGAAAATGAGAAGGAAAAGTGCAGGGCACGATAGTGGCCTGAAAAAAATAGGTTTCAGTCACGATTGTGTTGGGATACCCCGATTGTGGGCAAGAACAAAGGGAGAAATGTTGTCTGGAATTAATTGGAATTCAAGTATCATTAGCGAATGTTATTAATTGATTAATAGGCATAAATATATCTCTAGATAAGATGTAATGATTTTGATGGTATATACCAAGGTGTTATAATAAATGAATTTGCTTAATGCCTTACTGATCCTTATTATAAAGGATGTTTTGATCATATAAGTTAGGGCATAAATTGATGTTATTGAGATATTATGAAAAGTTGAAATTGATCTTCTTGAGGTATTAAGAATGGCTGATAATGCGATGATGATAACATCTGATTGATAAAGATTGCATGAATAGTATCGATGATAGTAGCAAGAAATCTTCTTTCAAAGAAGAATTTCCCTAAATTATGTTGAGTTGATAAGATGATTAAAATTAAAAATGATAAACGAAGGAACAAATCAGAAATGAACAGGTAATGAATCAAAGGTGAATACTAGAGTTATATCCCTAGCGGAGACTCAGGCATAAGAGATAGAATATGCTATTGAGAGTATACGCATTTTGTTTGATGTGAAGTATTCAACTTTATGATTGGATTACTGACTTTGAGGAGGATTTAAGTCCGTGTTATATTTTATGTAAATATGTTCGGGAGATACAAATTATACTTGATGAATGTGTTACTAACACAGGAAGATATGATTGCAAAGAAATTGAAATGTGTGGAGAAACCAGTATGAATGAACAAACGTTATAATAAGTCAAAGTGAAATTGGAGGAAATTAAATGAAAAGAGAAAACCATTCGAGAAAAGAAGTCAATTAGGAGACTGAAAATACCGTGTGATATAATTACCTCATTTGAGGAATTAGTTACTTAAGAAATTACGAGAACTAATCATGGGCACGAGGGAAGTTGGGGTGTATCTGTTGGAGTTAACCATGCCCCGAAAGTATTATGGTAATGAAGATTAAAGTGATCAAAGAAAAATTTGTATCAATTGGTGATTAGGATCATAGAGGATATTTGGAGCATATTCGGAAAGTGGAGAGAATACTTTCTTTTAGTTGAGGAAATCTTACATACCATGAAGGTAGAAACAAGTATATGCCAAGTTTAATGAGAGTGAATCTTAGCTTGATCAAATAAATTATGGATGTGATAGTATTTGAACATGGCCCATTGGGAGACCCATAGGAAAATAGGGGTGATGATAAAGTGAGTTTGTATATATAGAGGCAATTAAGCCTCATGAGTTAATTATTGATATGTGAGTTAGAACTTGATGGAATAGTAATTGCTTTGCAAGCTTGGAGACATTATAGGAATAGAAATATTTTGGATATATGAATATATAGATCAGTAAAGATTGAGGTAATTATTGAGTTTGAAAGGAATGTATAAATGAGTGCTATACTGGTAAAGGTAGTGTGTAATCTAATACATTGAACAGGCAATTCTATAATGGAATAGTACAAATTCAGATATTGAGGTTACCAAACCTAGTGCAATAAAGAGCATAGAATGTCGA
>JAOSBL010000009.1:9269553-9281955 GCA_027568915.1 Erythroxylum roraimae
TTATTAATAATAAATATTTTCATTACAAAACTGTAACTGAAGAAGATTAAGTTACATGTAAATACACTTGCTTTCCAGGGCACTTTATTTACATAACTCCAACATATACCCATATCGAGAATGATCATCGATAAAGGTAATGAAGTATACAAAACCACCTTTGGCATGTATGGGCATCGAACCATATGCATCAGTACGTATTAGGTCTAAAAGTCATCAGATGCCTTCTTCTGCTTCAAGGACTCTAGATAGGCCTTACAATTTCTCTTCCAGTGGCCATGCAAGCCATAGTGGAAGCAAGTTCCCTTCGAGGCAGTCTTCTTTGCTTTCTTAACACCTCCCTTAGACCCTTCGAATTTCTTCTTGTTTTGGCTCTTTTTCTCTTAACCGGAAGAGTCCACTAGCTTGGTAATTGTGTTGGATATATTTTTCATCCAATAGCTAAGCACAAATTGTGAGTAACTATCAGTTAAAATCGTCAAAATTAAGTCAATACTTAATTCATGATCCAAAATAAGACCCAAAGAGGCTAACCGCTTGATGTAGCCATTCATCTTCAGTGCGTACTACACTGGAGATGTCCCCTCAACAATCTTGGAGCAGAAGAGTAATCACGAAGTCTCGAACCTTTCAGACCTTGCTTGCTCATCAAAGAGCTCACTAAGATGATAGACTATGGTATGAGCATCCATAACCTCATACTGCTTTTACAGCTTCAGTGACATAGTGGCTAGCATAATATAACTGGCCATCTCATTAGCATCGATAAGCTTCCTATATGCCCTCCGCTCATCATAAGAGGCATCAGTAGCTAGGGGATCGAGAAGTGATTCTTCCAAGACATAAGGGTAAAATTACCATATTTTCTTATGTTGTTTTTTCCTTCTAGATCTCCCATTTTACTCTATACGGTGATTAACATACAAGATCTCATCTTGTTGTTAAGACTTGATGGGTAGCTAGTCCATCAAACTACTAGCACCAGTTTAATCACCGTCCATCAAACTACTAGCACTAGTTTAATCACCAATCTCCATAAAACATCTAGAAGTGATGATGTCCTATAAACTCTTTACTTGAGTGAATGTTCCCTTATACATGTTTCAATTAATGATTCCAACATACAGACAGTGGATTGATACTCTGTAAAAATCCATTCCGATCATGTTAAGAATTATAATAAAGCACATATGAGTTCACTACTCATCAAGATTGTGGTCCATAATAAATGAATGCTTAGGTTGTATGTTTTAAGATTAAAGTAACCGCCCACTTTATTCTTTAAAACATAATTGATTCTAGATTCACTTAATAGTTCCATTATTGATAGTCAACTACCATCATGATATGAAACTCATCTTTCTCTTGAAGTAAACTCTTTTACTTGCAAGGAGATAAATCGCAACACTGCAGTCTAAACTATAATCAAGAGACCAACTTGATTATTCAACTGTGAATCCATTATTTTAGATTCTTATAATATACATGTTTCCCATACATCCCTATGTATATGTATATTACTTACAAAAGAATCTCGATACCTTATGAATAGATATATATAATGCTCATAAAAACCGAACTCTTTTGTTTTATTACTAATAAATACTTTCATTATATAATTAACTGGAAGAAATTTAAGTTATAATAAATACACTTGCTTTCTAAGGCGCTATATTTACATAACTCAAACATGAAATTCCTATCATGTGTAATTATGCTAGTATCTAAACTTTCCCTAGTCATATGATTAATGAGATGGTATATCATTAATCCAGATAGACTAGCACATGTTATACTCCTTGATTGAATCAAGTAGTAGATCTCATAATCTGTAGACATGAGTTGTTTAGAGTTAACGTGTGGATGCTTACTAAGGGTAGTAAGCACATTAGATTGACCTACTATGAGGCAATCATATGGATATTCTATTTCAGTGTCAATGATAATCTCATCATAACAATGGTGCATGTATCCTTTGACTCACTAAAGGATATTTTGGATGCTAATCCTATGCTTTGACTTTATTTATTGGAGCCTTTTAGGGGTTACTCATAGAGTAGTGATTGGGTATAACTTGAGGTACTTAAAGGTAATTAAGTAGCCAATAAAGGATTCACCACTCCTGATAGAAGGAGATGATAACCACGGCCTCTTGTGGAGGTCATTACACTGGCGTCTCTAGCCAGAGCATATATGTGTCATCAAGAGAGTCTTCAATGATATATAGAGTAATGAGATCCTCAAGACAAGATCTAATATCACTTAGACTAGATGTGACGTAGTCATTCTAGCGCGAGTTAACACTTTGACCATACTCTGAACCAAGTAGGGTATAGATGGTGAAAAGATGGATTGCATGGCAACATTACGTATGAAAGGGTTCGTAGTCAAACCACTAGCTTTTCGGTTAATTGGGGGTCATGACGTGTTGCTAGATACCGCTCTTGACTTACTTGAATTAAGTGTTAATTCAAGTGGCCAACATAACCGAAAACCTAATGGGTTACACACATAGGAGATCTAAAGGATGAGTAAAATGGTCTTGAATGGTGATTCAAAATATGAGAAAGTGTTTCGGGATTGTATCGTGATGTGATAGTGGTAGAAAAACGTTTTATGGAATGCGTTGGGCACCCCGCCCTCGCAAGACACGTGCCCAACATCCTAAGTAACATCTAAACGCGCATCCCATAAGTGTGGCATGCCCACACCAATCAGTCACCAAAACCACAAATTGTCTTCTTCAGAACAATTGTAGCTCTATATCTCTAGTTTATTTTGAAATAAGAAGCATCTCATTCGGAGCTCTATAGATTAAGATAGGATTAAAAAGCCAAAGTATGTTCATAACCAATTCATGTTCTGCCAATCGATTCCCTAACTTTCTTTCCATCAATATTTTTCAAATCAGAACGAAAGATCATCAATTTTCATAAAGAGATAGAGAAATGTGTTAGGAATCTATTGGTTCAAGAATCAAGTCATTTGGAGGTCGGATGACAAATTTATAGCTAAAAGAATCAAACATGTTAAGGTTTTTGGGAAAACCTTTGAGTCGCGATTGCGACTTCTCAAAATTTTCTCTCGTCGCGATCGCGACAGAATATCTACTTCCCATTTGTTTAGCATTTTTAGTGCCAAATCGATCTAAGACCTTCTATAAATAGCTCTTTTGAGTTAGACACAAAGTACCATTATGTTGATCTTAAATAATCTCCACACCAAGAAATTTCTTAGCAGCCCTAACGTATTTCATTTCAATTCACTCGCTAATTTTGCCTTCAACTTGTTGATCTCTATCATATATTTTGAGACAATGAACATGTCATCTACATAAAGTAAAAAATAAATGAAGGCTCCATTTGACATCCTTCTAAAATAAACACAACTATCATAGTTACTCCTAGAGTAATAAACTGATTCATAAAAGCATCAAAATGCTTGTAGCATTACTAAGGAGACTGTTTCTAACCATACAACAACTAATTCAATAAGTAAACATGATCTTCTTTTCCCTCAACCACGAAGCCCTTAGGTTGATGTTCTTCTCTTCTGGCTCACTATGTAAAAAAGAGATTTTGACATTAAGTTGTTCTAAATGTAAGTCATGCATAGCAACTAAAGAAAGTGAAGCACGAGTCTAAGAATGCTTTACTACAGCAGAAAAGACATCATTAAAGTCAACTCCAACTACTTAACTGTAGCCTTTTGCATAGCACCATTTGCTTTTGTAGTTCCTTTCTTCTTATAGACCCAATTGCAACCAACAATCATTTTCCCTTTTGGTGGTTACATAAGATCCCAATTGTGGTTTTTTTAAATTTATTCCATCTCCTCTTCCATCGCCCCAAACCATTTTGGAAAGTCATCACAAGCGATAGTTTCTTCATATGTGGAAGGCTCACTAACATCTTCTATCTCCTCTGCTAATAATTGTGCAAAATAAAATGTTTCAATTAGTATTTTAGGTTTCTTAACATTCCTCTTTGTTCTTTCCTTTGCAATAGAGGGAGCTTCCCCTCGTACTGAACTTTACGGTAATTCATACTCCTCAATTACCTCTTCAATTTGTTTCAAAGAAGTTTCCTTCTATGTAAATGCTATCTTCTAATTACCACTAGTCTAGTTTTGGCCAAGAAGCACAACCACTTCTCCTTTGTGAAGAACAACCAACTCATTAAAGGTAACATCCCTGCTGAATAATAACTTTGGAGATTTAATCACACCATAATCTGTATCCTTTTAGACTAAACTGATAATTAAGAAGGATGCATTTCTTGGCTTTAGGTGCAAGTTTCCCATAATTAATATGAACATAAGCAAGGCAGCCAAATATTCTCATATATGAATAATCAGGAGGGTTACTATACCAAACATCTTCTGGCAGAGCTAGTGAGTGATTAATTAAGAAACAAGCAATTTTGACTACTTCTGCCTAAAAACATTTTGGCATACTAACAATAATGAGTCTTGTGTCTCATAATCTCCTAATTCTTTCAATACTCTTTAAACTCAGATGAAAAAAACTCAAGGCCAATATTTATTCTAAGTCAACTAACCCTTTTGTCAATCTCTTCTCTACCATAGCCTTCTAATGCTTGAAGTGTAAGAACGCTTCACCTTTATGCTTCAAAATATACACCTATGTCTTCCATGAATAATCATTAATAAAAGTGAGCATATAACGAGCTCCACTTTTAGATGGGGCTTAAGAAGGAACCAAAGGTTTGAAGGAATGTAATACAAGACATCCTTAGTTTGTTAAATGCAGGAGAAGAAGCTAAATCTCTTCTGCTTTCCAAAAACACATTGTTCATATAAGTACTCCACCTTGCCGGTGCTTTGATTGCATAAAAGTCCTCACTTGCTAAGCACGTCCAATCCTTTCTCACTCGTATGGCCTAATCTCATGTGCCACAATTTGGTTGTCTCAGAATTCGCAACAAATGAAGAAATTGATACCAAACTTCTTATTTTTTCTCTAAAAAAGACATACAAGTTTGAAGATATTTTTTGTGCTTTTAACACCATAATGGCACCTTTAGATATCCTCATAACTCCACCTTTAGATGAGCACTTATACCTGAGATCATCAAGCATACTATGGGAAATCAAGTTCTTCTTTAGGTTAGGAACATGTTCTATATTTGACAATGTACTCATAATTCCATTAAACATCTTTATTTAAATTAAGCCCATACTAGCAATTCTACACTCGTAGTCATTCCCCATTTGAAAAATTCCATTAGATAATGATTTGTAGGTAGAAAACCAGTTCTTATTATGACACATATGGAAAGAATATCATGAATCAATGATCCAAGATTTTTGAAGCGAGTTGTTAGTTATAATTGTGAGAGCAAATTTGGCATCTTGAGGTTCATCAACAAAATTGGCTTCACCTTGATCAGCTCTTTGAATGTTTTCTTCCCTAAGCTTTCTTTTGAGCTTTTCACACTCAGAATTGATGTGCCTCATTTTCTTACATTAATAATAAGTCTCAAATCTTTTGTTGACTTAGATCTAGACTTTTATCTTCCAGTAACATTTTTCTCTCGAGTCCTTCCTTGACCAACTAAAGCATCTCCTCAGTTAATGTTATTAGCATGAGCAAGTTGTCACTCCATAAGATATTTATACAATAAAGCACTCATGATGTCCTTGATTCGGACCTTTGCTAGTACCCTTAGAGGTCAAATCAAAAATAATCCAAGGACTGCAATGTAAAGTGCACCCTCAGGTCATTTCACTTAATTAGAACATAATTGAATGGACCTAAGTTAACCTATATGTCAAGCTATGCAAACTAATTGGGAAAAGGGGGGTTTGATCTTTGAAAACATTAATTTAACTAAAATGAATTGTAAAAAGTATGTAAAATTTATTTTATTGGATTTTTGGGAATAGAAAACAGAAGGATTAAAATAGTAAGTAAACAAGTGATGGAATCCTCTTGAAAATGAGTTTTGGCCATCATAGTTCGAAGTTGCTTTTTTATGGAGTAGAAATCACTAAGATTAAAAATGAAAACCTTAAAGGACTCTTTAAGTCCATGATCTTTATCAATGGGACTCCATTTCTCAAGATCCCGTTAAGTGCTCTTAGTGTGTGTGGTAGGATTTGCCAATGCAATGACTCAAATGAAATCTAGCGTCAACTCAATATCAAACACAACCATGCAAGATAATAGAGAATCAACAAGATCACAAGCAGACATGTATGAGACTTCATATATTTAAGCTTAAAGTTCTACATCAACCAATCCAACTACACAATGAATATCTAATGGTTCGGGTCTTCGAAGGTTCGACGCGACGAAACTCTAACTTCGCTGCAACGAATTTAATGGTTTCGCCGCAGCAAAACACTGACTTTGCCGCAGCAAACTTTACTCGAAAGGTATTTTCTTTATCTCATGACTTCCATTTCTTTGTTCTACTTTTGGCTCTACTCTTCTTGAGTGACCTGTAATGAAAAGTAATAATTTGTAATATCAATTGTCCTAAAAATCAAAGGAATGCAATTGTTAATTAATTATGACAATTTGACCCTCAAATTACATTAATTCAAAACAAGCACTTTTAGGCCAAATTAAGCACAATATCCAACAAAAGGAGCCGAAAATACCAACCATATTTAAAACCATTTTCTCATAAATCAACCAAAGCAGATTGAGAGAGCGTTAAGAAGATAAACATTACAAGTATTTAATTCCAAGAGATCGAGCAAAAGAGATTTCTCTTAAGGGAAACTGTTTAACTCTCAACTCACTTGTCTTAGGATAATTTCACTCTAAAATCTACTTAGTCCATTCTCTACCATAAGCTTGTGATAGTTCTACCTCTCTACTATAAGGACCGTAATTTCGCAAATCAAGAGGACTTTAAGGGTTATAATGATGGACGAAGGCCAAGTGAAATGGATGGAATAAAAGAAAAAAGATGAGTAACATGCACTACAATTATTCTCTTCATCAAACAAGCATCAACTATTATAAAGAAAAGATTCAAAAATTCTACCATAGTAGCCTTTTTTAATTGAATTCTATACTTTAAAACAATTGCTCATGCAGATTCATAATTTCGAGGCAAACAACATTCCTCAAATATTAGAAAAGATTTAAAATTCTACCATAGCAGCATTTCATTTTTCTCAGAAATACGAATTCTACTATCTATCAAGATCAACCTAAACTGAGAAACTGGAAATAAAATATTTACATCAATATAAAGACATGTGCATGCACTCAAAAATATGGCTCAAAGGGCTAACAAAGGTTAAGTGTTTGGCATGTGTTTGGGTGAATGGTTTTGGAATGAACGCCTCTATCATATTCACAAAATTTGAGTTCATAAAGCCTTGATTAAGAATTAAAACAAGTTCTAGAGAGATATGAAATTAAGTAGATACAAACAAATGAAAGAATGTAGGCTCAAATATCCTTCCAACAAGGTTAGTATCTCAATTAAGCAATCTCAAGGTTTAAAAACGAGTAGTGCTACTCTCTCAGTGTACCCTCACTAGCCTCTCATGAAAAAATTGAAAATGAAATTAACCAAAATCAACTATCATTTAAAAACATAGATGTTTTTTTAAAAAACACATGGACAACTTTGAAATTTATAAAATCTTCAAAGCACAGGACTGAGAAGAATCTAATTTGGGAGAAATGTTGAATTGATGGAATGAAAACATTTGCTTGGCTGAGAAGAGATGGTGGGGGGAGGGGGGGCTTCATCGCGGCGAAAGAATTGGAAACCCAGTGATGGCCGCAGCGAAAAGTGGCAGAAACGTGGAAAAATGGATGCAATTTCATATTCACCTTAACATAAACCAAGTTAACAACTCTAAGCATACAAATGACCTATTGAAAAACACTTAAGTGCCAAAATTGATGCATGAAACGGCTATTTTATTAAATTCAAAAAGATAAATTCATCCCCCACACTTGAACACAGAATTGTTCTCAATGATGAAACAAACGAAACACAATCGCATAGCGATTATAAATAGAGAGCAACTAGATGATAAAGCTTAGGGGCAATCAATATAGCAAAAGAAAGGCAAGAGGCAGAACTTAGGAGGGAATTTATTGGATTGAAAGGGTACTGATTAAACTAAAAACTAAGTTATTTCCCTACTGGTGTGGTTTCTCCCCCACACTTGCTTAGCAAACTAATGCACCAACATGTCAAAAGTATTCGTAGGGCAAAAGTAGGTAACAAGTGAAGGAAAGAAACCACCTGGCGGTTATGGAGGTTTCTGATTCTCCTGGTGAACCTTCAACAGATAGATAAGCTGTGGTGAAACAACTTTACCACTTGCCACATCTATATCGGCCCCCACAATACCAGATTCACCTGAAACGTTAACATAAAACCTTTCTCCCAAGGGGCATCATTAGCAATAGAAGAATCCAATGAATACAGTGCAGAGCTAAAGTAAGCATTTTGGAATTCAAATTCAGAGCAGGCATCATCAACAACAATATCAAGCATGTTAACTCCCCAAAGCAAATAATCCTTATGAGGATGTTTCATTGCTTTGTACATGTTAAAGCACACTTTTTGATCTCCTACCTCTATGGTGATGGTACCTTCTTTCATGCTAATCATAACGCTAGTAGTCCTTAAGAAAGGTCTACCAAGAATCAATGTAGTATCCTGCACAACTTCAGAAGACATGTCAAGCACATAAAAGTCAATGGAAAAGATCAAACCCTTAACCTGGACCAAAATGTCCTCTATAATGCCCACTGGATTCCTAAGAGACCTATCAGCCAATTAAAGAACTACAGATGTAGACTTAAGATTCTTGACTCCCAATGATGTGTAGACAGACTTAGACATAACATTAATGGTTGCCCCTAGATCTAACAAGGCTCCCCCTATGGTAACTTTAACTATAGTGCAAGGGATAGTGAAAGATCCAGGATCTTGGCATTTTACAGGGATTTGGGGTTTAAACAAAGCAAACACATTTGAGTTGATTTGAACTCTTTCATTTGGTCTGAACTTCCTTTTGTTGGTGCACAGGTCTTTAAGGTACTTAGCATATGCAGGAACCCTTTACACAAGATCAAGCAAAGGAATATTAACTTCTACTCTACAAACAAATCAATGATATCTTTCTCATGTTTAGTTTCAGTCATCCTTTTGCTCAGCAGATACAAATTAAGAAAAGGAAGGTCTTTAGGATTTTCCTTCTTATCATTGGGTTCATGGGCTCCTTGGTTGCTTGATTCTTGTTGCTTTCAGAATTTGCTCCCTTGCTCTTTGATGGTGTGGAATCCTTGTCAGTTAAAAGTGTTTTTTCCTTGGAGCTTTCAGACTTCTTGACTCTTTTAGATGTTGAAGGCATTTGTTCATATTCAATCTCCTCTTCATCTACTCCCTCATCTTAATTGCTGAACCTCACTTGCTTCCCATTTCGAAGAGTTATGGCATTCAAACTCTTGGGGTTCATTACAGTATTGGAGGGAATATTTCCACTGCTCCTAGCTTAGTTCTCACTCATGTTGTTGGATAGTTGAGTGATATAGGAGTTGATATTCTCAGCCTTCGTCTCTCATTGCTCCATTCTCTTCTCTAAAGAATTAAACCTAGCAGCATTTTTAAAAGAGTCCTGTTGAATCAGAGAGGCTATCGCATTGAACTAGTTGTTATTAGAAGTCCTCTTCTCCTTCATCAATTCCATCATATTATGCTAGAGTTGATTGGTATCTTCCTTTCGTAGAATAGTCAAAGCTTGTTGTTGGTTGTGGAACTAGTTTGTGGAAGAACCAGCCCCTCCAACTTGTTGAAATCTGTTTTGACCTCTTCCTTCTTCATTTCTCCAACTGAGTCTAGGATTTGCTTTCCATCCCTTGTTATAGGTGTTGGAATAGGGATCCCATTTCTGATTGGGCAGAACTTGATAAACAACAGACACCTCTTCATAACGACTGGGGCAGACACTAGAGATATGCATTACTAAACCACAAGTGTCGCAGCTAGGTGCACTGAGATCCATAGGAATTGGTGGACGATGCACACTTATATTCTTTAACTCTGAAGTGATGAAGGACAGCTGCGAAGTCACTTTACTTTCCAAAGAGTCAATTTTAGACTCCAGATTTTCCATTCTTCTGGAGTGAGCTGTTGAAGCTCCCAACTTATATATGCCTCTAGTGTCTCTAACACTGTATTATTGGTGATTTAAAGCCATTTTTGATCAGATCCCAAGCTTCTGAAGCTGTGAGGTCAATCAGAGAGCCTCTTGAAGCCGCATCCAACATACCCTTGTCTTGACTTTTTAGTCCATCATAAAAGCACTGCACTAATTGCTCATCAAGTATCTAATCGTGAGGGCATCTGGACAATAGATCTTGAAAACAGTTTCAATAGTCGTAGTGGGACTCATCACAATCTTGATGTTCCGAGTAAATCTCCTTCCTCAGTCATGAAGTTCTGGAGGCCGGAAAATACTTCTCCAAGAATGCCTTTCACAGATTGGCCCAACTGTGGTAGGCATTCACCATATGTCTTAGAAGGCTCATATACCACTCCCTTGCTTTACCCTCCAAGGAAAAACTTTCCATAGCACTTGATTAAGAGAAGCGCCTACCAATTTCATGCTTTGGCAAATCGTAGACAGCGATTGCATGTGGATGTAGGGATCTTCTCCTATCACGCCATAAAATTTAGGAAGAGAGTTAGTAAGCAATCCTTTAACTTCAAACTTCACATCAAAATTAAGGCAAGCAGTAGTAAAAGGATCATAATTCACATCAGAGGTGGTGGCTTCCCTAATGGTCCTCCTTCTATGATTTCCATTGTTCTCACCAACTCCCTCCTGCTCCCCATTACCTCCATTATCACCATTCCTAGGTTAGTTAGCATTAAGGTCAGGGTTTTGCAGAAAAGCTAGGTTTTCATCCATTATCACTCCTTCTAATGATTCACTCTCACTACTTGGCTGACTAGACTCCACAGAGGTATTCTCCTCTTCAACAACTACTTTGCTTGTCTCTTTTTCTCTCCTCTCCTTTATGATTTTTCTCAAACATCTCTCAATTTCAGGGTGGAAAGGTAGAAGTTTGGTTTTCCGGAGCATGCAAAGAAACAATTCAAACAAGAATAAAAGGTATCAAAATTGACTTACAAGCACACAAAGTCAAATAAAAAGATGAGATGTGATGGATGCAAGTGTGTAGGTGTGTGAAAGTATATATAAAAGTATGTATGGAAGTATATATGTATGGATCAAAAAGCAATTAAGAGAAATGTTCAAAACTATGTGGGTGCAAAAATGCTAAGTATGAAAAGTGTAGAAAGTTCAGTATCCTTTTATTTGTATTTTCAAAATTTTTGACGCTATAAAAAAATGAAATCCTATACTATTGACAGGTACGAAGCTAACTAACTAGAAAGCAATCAAAAGAAAAGGCTCCTAACCTCACTTAGCAGCAAAATGAAAAAAATTAACCTAGAGAATCAATTTCTTGGTTCCCCAGCAACGGTGCCATTTGATTCGGACCTTTGTTCGTACCCTTAGAGATCAAATCAAAAATAATCCAAGGATTGCAATATAGGGTGCAACCTCGGGTCGTTTCACTTAATTGGGACCCAAATGAATGGACCTAAGTTAACTTATATGTCATGCTATGCAAACTAATTAGGAAAAAGGGCGTTTGATCTTTGAAAACATTAATTGATTGTAAAAGTATGTAAAATGTATTTTTTTGGATTTTTGGGAATAGAAAACAGAAGGATTAAAACAGTGAGTAAACAAGTGATAGAATCCTCTTGAAAATGAGCTTTGACCATCATAGTTCGAAGTTGATTTTTTTATGGAGTAGAAATCACTAATCTTAAAAATGAAAACCTTAAAGGACTCTTTAAGTCTAAGATCTTGATCAATGGGACTCCATTAAGAGCTCTTAGTGTGTGTGGTAGGATTTGCCAATGCAATGACTTAAATAAAATCTAGCATCAACTCAATATGAAACACAACCATACAAGATAATAGAGAATCAATAAGATCCCAAGTAGACATATATGAGACTTCATATATTTAAGCTTAAAGTTCTACATCAACCAATCCAACTACACAATGAATATCCAATATTTTATTAAACTATAATTAAGTACGTTCAACTACAAATCACAAATCCTAAACCTAGGAATCTATAACTCATAGCTGAACATGGATTAACTACTTCCCTCTTAAGCTCATGGAGCTCCAGCCATTGCTACGTCTTCGAGAGGAAGGAAAAATGCCTAGCCACGCATTACAACCGGAGGCCTCAAAACTAGGAAAGAATCCAAGCTACCCATAGTGGAAGTCGATGGTGAAAGATGGTATGAGATGGAGGAAAAATGAGGGAGATATGAGAGAACGACGAAGTCTTCCCCCGCCCTT
>JAOSBL010000009.1:9370719-9388334 GCA_027568915.1 Erythroxylum roraimae
ACCCCTCTTCTTCCCCTTTTTACCCTTAATGAGTCCAAAAAGTCCATTTTACCCTTCTTTATAAGCTTATGTTCTTTTATGCTTAAGTGATCTCCCAAAAATGTCCTTAAACATCCTTATTACATTAACACTTAAATTCCCACTTATCCCACTTCAATAAATTCCACTAACTTTGACATAATCATACTCTAACAATTAAGTCCATCAAGACCTCAAACTTATTTTAAATCATGCTTAACCTAAAGAAAAATTTTCAAGGTCCAACAACTTTCCCTCCGTAAAGAATTTTGTCCTTGAAATTCTTACCTGAGACATTGAAGAGGTGTGGATACTTCTCCCTCATAGCCTCCAAGGGTTCCCACGTGACCTCTTCCGTAGAATGGTTCTTCCAAAGAACTTTAACCAGCTTCACAGTCTTGTTTCTCAAAACTTTTTCCTTTGAATCTAAAATCTCCACTAGTTGCTCTTCATAAGGCAAATCCTCTCTTAACTGAACTTCTGAAGGTTGAACTATGTGTGAAGTATCAGACTGGTACGTCCTTAGCATTGATACATGGAAAACATTGTGAATCTTAGACAACTCCGGTGGCAAAGCTAACTTATACGATAAACGCCCAATCTTCTCAATGATCTCATACGGGCCTATGTATCTTGGACTAAGCTTGCCCTTCTTACCAAATCTCAAAACCCCTTTCCATGGAGAAGCTCTAAGAAACACTTTGTCTCCAACTTCAAATTCCATCACTTTTCTATGTGCATCTGCGTAGCTTTTCATTCTGTCTTGAGCTGCTTTAAGTCTCTGTTTCACCGACTTAATCTTATCAACTGTGACTTGTACCACCTCAGGTCCTATAAGTCTCCTTTCACCTTCCTCATCCCAACAAATAGGAGTTTTGCACCTCCTACCATATAAAGCTTCACAAGGTTCCATCTGAATTCCCGAGTGACAGGAATGATTATAAACAAACTCGATTAAAGGTAAATGATCATCCCATGAACCTTTGAAGTCCATATCACAAGCTCTTAACATTGACTCCAATGTCCATAGTGTCCTTTCTGATTGACCATCAGTTTATGGATGGAAAGCTGTACTAAAATGCAACTTAGTTCCCAAAGCCTCCTGTAAGCTTTCTCAGAATCTAGAGGTGAACCTGGGATCTCTATCCAAGACTATAGAGCTTGGAATGCTGTGAAGTCTGATTATTTCATCTACATATTTTCTGGCCAAAACATTCAAAGAATCTTTCTGCTTAATTGGCAAGAAATGTGCAGACTTGGTTAGCCTGTCCACAGTCACCCATATTGCATTATGCTTCCTGCTAGTCCTCGGCAATCCCATCAAGAAATCTATCGTAATCTTCTCCCATTTCCATTCCGGAATCGGTAAAGGTTTAAGTTTGTCTAGTGTTCAGCTTTAACTTGCTAGCACACTAAGCATCTTTTAGCATATTCTGCAACTTCTTTATTCATTCCTTTCCACGAGAAATGCTCTTTTAAATCTCTATACATTCTTGTACTTCTTGGGTGCATAGCATAAGGCGCATTGTGTGCCTCATCTAGAATCTCATCTTTCAATTCTAGCATGTTTGGAATACACAATCTGTTACCTACCACCATCAATCCATCTTCTCTAATCTCTATTTCAGAAGGTTTATCACTTTTAATCTCTTCCCGGAGCCTGCTCAAATACTCATCTTGTTCCTGCAATCTCTTAATCTTCTCATTCACTGCTGGCCTCACTCTAAAGTTAGCCAATGTACAATCAGAATCGACTTGCCTCAATGTTACATTAAGTTTGGCTAATCCCTCCAAAAAAGGAAGATACACTATCTCCACATATGCCATAATTGATTTCCTACTCAATGCATCCGCTACTAGATTAGCTTTCCCTAAGGGGTAGTTTATCATCAAGTCATAATCCTTTAACAGTTCTAGCCATCTTCTTTGTCTCTAATTCAACTCCTTTTGGCTCATCAAATACTTAAGACTCTTGTGGTTTGTAAATATCCTAGTAGTGACTCTATACAACTAATGTCTCCAAATCTTCAATGCAAAAATTATTGCAGCTAACTCCAAGTCATGCATAGGATAATTCATCTCATAAGGCTTTAATTGCCTAGAAGTGTAAGCAATCACTCTATCTCTTTGCATCAACACACAGCCCAATCTTTTCCTTGAGGCATCACTATACACTGTATATCCGTCACTACCTGGAGGCAAAATCAAAACCGGTGCAGTAGTAAGCCTGTTCTTCAATTCCTCAAAACTGCCCTGGCATTCCTCTGTCTATACAAATTTTTTATTCTTTCCTATCAATTTGGAAAGTGGAGCTGCTATTATAGAAAAGCCTTCCATAAACCTTCTGCAATACCCAGCCAATCCCACAAAACTTCTCACTTCAGCTACATTCTTAGGTGCTTCCCATTTCACAACTGCATCAATCTGCCTCAGATCCGCATGCACTCCTTGCTTTGAAATCACATGTCCAAGAAACGTCACTTCCTTTAGCCAAAATTCACATTTGTTGAATTTGGCATACAACTCATTCTTCCTTAATGTCTCCAAAGAAATTTTCAAATGTTCCTCATGCTCCTTATCACTCTTAGAATAGACCAAGATATCATCAATAAAGACAATGAAAAATTGGTCTAAAAAAGGCTTAAAGACTCTATTCATCAAGTCCATGAAAGCTGCAAGTGCATTCGTCAACTCAAAAGGCATGATCAAGAACTCAAAATGACCATACCGTGTTCTAAAAGCACTCTTTAACACATCTGGGTCCCTTATCCTCAACTGATGGTAACCTGATCTCAAATCTATCTTCGAAAAGACCTTTGCCCCTTGTAACTAATCAAACAAGTCATCTATGCGTGGAAGCAGATATCTATTCTTAATGGTGATATGGTTAAGCTTCCTATAATCCACACATATTCGCAATGATCCATCTTTCTTTTTCACAAAAAGAACTGGAGCTTCCCAAGGTGAAGAGCTCGACCTAATATAACCTTTCTATAACAAATCTTCCAACTGATCCTTAAGCTCCTTCAATTCCGCCGAAGCCATTCTATAAGGCGGAACCGAAATTTTCATTGTGCCTGGAAGAAGCTCAATGGGAAATTCAATTTCCCTAGGTGGCAGTAGTCCTGGTAACTCCTCGGGAAAGACATCTGGGAATTTCATGACCACTGGTATATCTTCTAACTTCCCTCTATCTGCCTTCGCGTCTACCATATAGGCCAAAAATGCTTTACACCCTTTCCTCATCTTTTTCTCTGCCATCAAAGTTGAAACAATCCTCGATGAGCTAAATTTTTTGTCTCCCATAAACATCACCTTTCTTCCATTATCCAGCTCAAACTCCACTATCTTCTGTTTGTAATCTAAGTTGGCATTATATTTCTCTAAGGCGTCCATACCCAAAATTACATCTAATCCTCCCATCTTCAATGGCATTAAATCCACCACTATGTGTCCCCCGCCAATATGTATCTCACAATCTCTATAAACTTGATTAATCACAATATTGTGGCCTACTGGGGTACTAACCATTAAAGGGGTATCCAACGGGCTCAGTTCTCTACCATACACAGTTCTACCCAATGAAACAAAGGAGTGGGTAGAACCCGGATCAATCAAAATAATTACATCATCATCAAATATTTTAATCATACTAGTCACAACTTCTGGAGTTGTCTCCGCGTCCTCCCGTGTCATTGCAAACACTCTAGCTGGTGCTTGCCCCTTGGTCTTCTTGGAGGATTCACCCTCCTAGCTACATCAGAGCTGCCCACTTCAGTTGCAGTCTTATGCCCCACTCCCTCAGTTCTCTTCGAAGCTTGCATCTATATTCCCTCTCTCCTTGCATACCGCGAACACTCTCTAGCTATGTGTCCTTTCTCTCCACAATTGAAGCATGCTCTTGTCAATCAGTAACATTCCCCTCTATGAAACCTTCCACAGTGTTCACATTTAGGAATAGGTGGCTTATCCCCGTTTCTCTTTTTGTTGCCTCCTACTGTAGAGGTTTGATGAGAAACAGTAGAGGTTCTCATTAGTTTAAGCCTGCTTGCACCATTGCTCCTCTCCTCAGACTACACAGGGAAAGTCTTGGAATTCCTTTCAGGCATAGAAGTACCACCTCCCCTTTTGAACTGTTCTCTCCCTTTTCTCTTTTTGCTCATGGCGCTCTTTATGTTCTCGACAACCCTCAGAGCCGATTCAACCAGCTGTTGAAAATCACAAAAATTTCTGCACCACCACTTCCCCTCTGATAGTTAGATGCAACCTCAATTCGAACCTACAGCACTTAGCTGCCTCACTCATCATCATCTCTGCTACATACCGGGATAGCTGTGTAAACCGGTGCTCATACTCGCTCACCATCATTTCCCTCTGGGGGAGACTCAAAAACTCTCTTTGCTTCTGCTTAATGTATACGTTAGACAGGTACTTTTTCTTATAAGTAGCTAAGAAGTCCTTCCAAGCCAACACTGGCGGTCTCATTTGGCTCCCTGGCACACTCTCCCACCAATGCAGAGTATCTCCCTGTAGCAAGCTTGCAGCATACACAACTTTCTCATCATCCTCAGACTCCATCTGATCCAGTATACTCTCAGTCTTTCTCAACCAAGTCTCGACTTCTTTAGGATCAGTTGTCCCATCTGGCCTATGACCTTAGCAAATGCCTGAAACATCCTCGGATCTAATGGAGCAGGCACTTGCTCCTGCAGGAGAGGAGACCCCCACGTCTGTGATCAATCGAGCTCACTACTAGGCCCTACAGAAGCCACAACATTCGTTGGCGCTACAGACTCATCAGTACTCTCCTCCCTTGGTGGAGAGTCAGGTGTAATCGATCCGTGCAATACTCCTCGTGTCCTTCTACAAGGTGGCATCTTACTCCCTCAATGAAAACACTAACTATTAGCTTACATTTCATTTTAAAATCCTAATCCCTACATGTATGCATGACATGCATGTCACTTAATGCAATTCAATCAATTCACAGTGCAGCAAACAATCACATAACATAACAGTTTCTCCGACTGTGCATTCTAAGCCTTGAAAAACCTAAGCTCTGATACCAAACAATGCTAGACCCCGCTTCTGGAGCCCAACATTCGGAGACATTTAACAGAAACAGTACTCGTCCTTAACCCTATTGAACTTATTTAGGGACAAAGGGCATAGCTTTCTCTGTAGACGTTGGATTAAACAATTCCTTGGACTGTTCGAAAGAAGACTTCGAGATCTACAACTTTCATGAAGACTTCAAAGACAAATTTTATCGTCTGGAGGGTCAAAATTAGACCAGACGATAGATGAACAGTGCACAGAAGAAGTGGAAGGTCAACTATCAAGGAAGCAGAAAATAGACGAAGTGAAAAAACAGACGAATGCCAAAAAGCAGAAGAATGCCAAAAAGTAGACGAATGGGAAAAGCAGACGAATGCCAAAAGCAGAAGAAGCCAAAAAGTAAAAGAATGGGAAAAGCAGACAAATGGAGTCAACTTAAGATGATGCAACTCTTAAGATGAAGCAAAGTCAACTTAAGACAAATCAAAGTCAACTTAAGACGATGCAACTCTTAAGACGAAGCAAAGTCAACATAAGACGAAGCAAAGTCAACTTAAGATGATGCAACTCTTAAGACGATATGACATCATCACAAGCGATATGACGTCATCACAGACGATACATCTTTATAGACGATATGGCGTCATCACAGACGATACGTCTTTACAGATGATATGACGTCATCATAGACGATATGATGTCATCACAGATGATACGACTTTATGGACGATACATCTTTACAAAAACAAACGATGCATCTATGCTCCTGAGCATCTTCTCTTATAAGGACCATGACTTTCACTACGATGCCCAAAAATTTATTACTATATACCTTTGGAAGATAAAAGAAAGATCTATAACTATCCAGAAGACAAATTTTGACTAATTTGGCCTAAATTAGTCCAATTTTTCCCTGGAAGTCGGCACACAATTTCTATACCTAAGAAAGACTTAAATTTTTGGATTTGAGCAAGTTTAAAAGACATAAGCATGCACTCGTTGGGAACTTTCTAGTTTTAAACCCATCGTTAAATCAAAAGAAGTTCAAACATAACTTTAATTACATCAAAACAAGAAAATTAAAGGATTAGCACAAAAATACAGAATACAATGGATGCTCGATGTTTAACATGCTTTTAAAGCTATCTAAAAGTGATTGAACCAACTTAGTTACAAAAGCTTCTAATATCTTGGTGTTTCCAATGCCTTGCAAGGATTGTTAACCTTCTCGTTCTGCACCTGAGGAGGGAAATATGGGGTGAGCTACACAGCTCAGTGGCTAATATATTTATAGCCATTGGCAACTGACCACATATTCAAGCATATGTATATGTATATCTAGCAATCCGAGCATTATCAACATATTCTAGCAATTTAAGCATTTGGTTAATTTAACTTAAACTTATAACATACAACATAGACTTTAGCCATTAAACATAACACTCAACTATGAACATACTCAACAAATTAAAGACGCAATGTACAAACAAATGGCTCGAGAGTTTTGTGAAACAAAATAAAGAAACCGAAGTTTACTTCGTGAACAAAACAAGTCCAAATTCTCAGGATCTCGTGGCCTCAAGTGGGCAGCCGGGAGAAGGCTATGGGTCAATATGCATGTGACTAACGAAACGGGTTTCTCTCTTGCCTAAACAAAAGCATATATTCATTTTATCACATGCTCAATACTTTCATGCTTTTACTTCTTTCCATTTAATTCAAAACATTATAACCTCTTTCAAGGTATAACATAATCACAATGCATCATGCATTTCCAATAAGTCATAACAATTTAATTTCAAGCAAATTAACATACACAAACATAGGCAAGAATTTGCCCAATTACACAATAACTAAAAAATATACTACCCACCTAATTAGCTTGCGAAAATCCAAGTCAAGCTTGCCTTTCCCCTTGCACTTGGGAAGGATTCCCTTGGTTTCCTAAAGCAACCAAGGTTTCATTCAAACAACATTCCAATAACTCATAAACTTCAAAACAAAGAAATCACAAAATGGCAACACACACTAATTAAGCTCAAATCTAGCCTACCCATAGTACATCTAGGTTAGGTAACCTAAGATCTAGTTTAGAAACCCTAAAATCACTTGGTTTCTCCTAACTCATCTTCTTCGAACACAAACCTTTCATTCTCTGCACAAACCCCTTTCTCTCTTTAACTCCTTAATCCTCCACACAACCCATTTCTTTAATAAAGCAAGAAAAAGAGATGATTAACCTACCTTAATAAAGTTGATTTCTCTTCTTTTCTTCTTTCACCGAAAACTTCTCTCCTTCTCACTTATTTTCGTTTTTCACTCTTTCGCCCCTTCAATTAACGTTTTTCTCTTCTTACTAAGCAAGGCAATATATTCTTCTTCCATTTCTACCCTTAATGGGTCCAAAAAATCTATTTTACCCTTCCCTATAAGCTTATGTTCTTTTATGCTTAAGTGATCTCCCAAAAATGTCCTTGAACATCCTTATTACATTAGCACTTAAATTCCCACTTACCCCTTCAATAAATTCCACTAACTTTGACATAATTATACTCTAACAATTAAATCTATCAAGACCTCAAAATTATTTTAAATCATGCTTAACCTAAAGAAAAATTTTCAAGGTCCAACACCTCGCCCCACCGTCAGCTATGTTCCTCTCCTCCCTGCTACGTTTGTATCTTCTCCTCCAGTGTGTCGTTGTCAGTTGGTTGTCCGTTGTCATCAACGTCATCGAACGACGATGGTTTGTCAAAAGGGGTAGGTCTTCTCCCACCATTTTACTTTGTTTTCGTTCCCACCCCCACCCGTACATGCATGTTATAAATTTGAATTTTTTTGGGTATGTTTGAGTTATTTGTTTGGTATGTTTGAGTCTTTTTTTAATGGGTAACAACATTTTATGTTGAAATGTTAGTGTTAGAAGGTTAAGTTCTCAAATTTGTTTTTGAAGTTAGGATGATTTGTTGATGCATTTTAGGTGTTTGATGAAATGTGTCTTGTTAGAAAATTTTGTTAATTTGTGAAGATGGAGTTGATTTGAATCAGAGAATGAGTTTATGGGTGAGCATATATGCATATTTGGGGGTCACGTATAATAATTGAAGAAGATCATTGTCACTTGTATAATTAAGCTACATTAAGAAGCATTAAGATAGTTATATACTAGAGGCCCTAATTAAGTACCCTAGTCAATATTGGAAAAATCGGAAATAAACATTTTATTCATGGTATTTACACCATAATCAGGATCATTTTGCATTCTTAAGAATAATGCTTAAATTCATGATAAGTATAGAATTATACTTAAGACTTGTCATATGTTTTCTAATATAGCCTAATTCCTCCTCCACGACGTTTTCTTAGGGTAGAATGATAATTCCCATCTCTAATTTAAAATGAAAACTAGGTAACTCTTCCTCCTCTTTTATAACTTATTATGTGGATGAATTATATCTTTATTAAACTTGATTAGACTTTCATATCGATTAGGACTCAACCTCCTTATATGAATAAAAATTTATTGATTAAACTTACCCTTTTCAAATAATTAGGCATTTTAAGTAAACTTAAGGCCCATAAGCCTAAAGAAGGATGACGAGTCAGAAATTATAATTGAACTTTGTTCCTTAAGCATTAATTCATAAACCAATATATGTATGCTAAAAACAAGCAAAAAAGAAACATCAACCTTTAGATATCCATCTTATGTTTAACCCTAAAGCCTTCATCATAAGACATATGAAGACTTAAGAAGAATCTTCATCTTCCTTTAGAAGAATCATTAAAATTATTCCTAGGTAAAATTTCATTTGAAATACATTTATCCCTCATAACATATAGAAACTTCAACGAGCTGTAGGGGATAAATTATCATTTAATCTTAACTGTTGAATCAAGTCAATCTCAATTATCCATCCCCCTATATAAGGTGCATGATGTCAACATGGTTCACTTGATAATTTTTTATAATTGTCGATAAAGAAAATACCACCTAATATTTGGTTATTAAAAAAATTATAGATTATTGTTTGCTTGATAGGGTTAATCTCTTATCTGCTTGACATACTCTTTAATTCACATTTAAATATTTCATACAAATGAAATATACTTTAGAATCAAATGTCACATAATGCTTATCGTAAAATAAACAATATATATTTAATGTTAGTGACTTCACATTTACATGTAGAGATATACTTCATGTTCACTTTACCTTATACGACTATATCCTTCACACATTTATACTTGGCATCTTCATACTTAGTTTTGTAATAAAATTTGAAATCTTTTGTATAAGTGATTGATACTTGACTATCATATTTGATTAGTACTACATCAAGTTAGTTTTAATAATTTCCCAATGAACTAAGAAACGGCTAAAAAAATCGTATATTGTAATGCAATTAAAAATGCTATAAACACAACTTTCATTATAGATAAAGTAATACATGATTATTTCTTACAACTCTATGGTGTTATACCATTATTGAAAGAGAAAACAAACCTTATGATAAATTTTCTTCCATCTAAATCTCATCTCTAATTTCTAACCACATAACTTTATAAACCTAAGTCATTACCTTAATAACATTGCCTCAATAACTTTATAAACCTACGTAATCATGTATACCTTTTATTATGCCTCAATATTCTCTTTGCTGCTTTTAATGAGTCTGAGATGGATTTAACTAATATATGCTCATAGTTTTAATATTATAGCCAATACTTAGTCTTTTACATATCATTTACATATATAAGACTTCCAAGTACATTGAAATAGAAAACTTTCTTCATTTCTTCCTTTTCTTATGGTGTTATTGCATAAACCTTTTAACTGAGACCTTCACCTTTAACAATAGAATTATCAATTGGCCTGTAATTTTTAATACAAAATGTCATATGAATTCTCTAAATATATGTGACTTATGAAAGTGAAAGCAATTTTTTGGTTGATGTCTTGAAATCTTTAGTTTGAGGATGCACACATCTTCACTCATGCTTTTCATTTTAAATTCATATGAAAACCATTTTATAATTTTCTTAACAAACTTAAAATCATTACAAGTAAATAAAATATCATCCACATATAAAAGTAAAATACTCATTTATCTTTGGATTTTTTACAAAATGAAGTTAGCACGTTGTTATTAACCCTATATATATTGTGGTCTTCATCAATCATATGGAAATCATATGAAATTATGAAAACAAAATGCACCATTATATTGAGAACTACTTTAGGCTATAAATTGATTTCAATAATCGACATATTTTATGTTCTTCAAATTTCTTAGAAAAATCTAAAGGTTATCCATCCATCCATACATACATACATACATATATATATATATGGAATCTCTTAGTAAAATCTAAAGGTTATCTATACATACATACATAGATATATGAGCTACAAGTTTATTTGTTCTTTGCTCAAAATTTATCACGTATTCTAAGCTGTGCGCAAACGGATGTATTATATGATTGTTTTAATATATCCCGCTTTCTAAATTGTTAACAATTTTGTTCTTGGTTGAAGGAACTCATTTGTTGGCAGTATTTATTTTCCAAACGAGATTGAAGAGAAGCTTTAGCGGGTATTGAAATGACATTACTTTCCTTATCTTTTTGACAATGTCAACAATGACTTTGCACACATTTTAATCGAAATTGTATCAGTTTCTATATTATTCATTGTAGCTCTATCATCATCTTCTTTCACATACTTCAGGAAGATCCTTCTGCGTGTCGGTTGAGGTAAGTGAATTTGTTTTTGACTACATTTTTTTGAACTTGGTTTAATTTGGGTATTTTTTGTGGTTTATATTTTACATGGCTGATTCAATTTGGCTTGCACGAACTAAAACTTGTTTGTGGTATGAACTTCAGTTTATCAATGTATTAATATAGGATGAGTTTGGCTTATATTATTGTTCCAATAACCTTAATTATGTCAATCTGTTATTTCACCGATGCTCTTTGATATGATTATGTTCTGTTTACTTTTCAAGTGCGAATTTTTACATCGTTGTTTTTTTTAATTGTATATGTTAAACTAATTTATTAATTTAAGTATTCATATTTTTATGAATACTTATTATATTTGGCACTAGTACATATTTAATATAGGTTAAATATAAAAAATTTAGCATTAATTCTTTTCTAATATATATGATTACAAACATATATGTTCGATCTTCAATATACAAATATTTTTCATCTCAACCTATAAACCTTAACACATAACCTGTGATGGAGCTCCCGTGGGGCTTGTCGGTAAAAAATACCTGGAGCTTAGGATTTAGAATGAGAACTTATTTTGTTGATTCACAAGTCTTATCTTAGATATTTTGTAATCTTTGGCTAACATTAATGATACTAACTATGAATTCACTGCTTTGAATCAACAGTTTTCCACAAATGAGTTTCTAGGATAGATCTTGGATGTATAGACGATTAACACCTGATGGTTTCGTAAATCCTGAATTTGTTGAGAGAGTTAAAGCTTTTATTCATTATGCATGTTTTCAAACTGCATATATGGATGGGCCAAAGATCAGATGTCCATCTAAAAAGTGCAAACACAAATGTTTCCTTCCTATTGATGAAGTTAATAGGCATTTGCTGAGAAAAGGATTTGTCCCCAATTATTTTGAGTAGACACGACATTGGGAACCATTGATTTCTAGCACCTCAAAGGGTAATGAAGCACAATCGTTTGTCAACTTAAATGAGTATGAATGGGGATTAGATTTAGAACAAATTATGTGGATGTTACTGAAAATTCGTACATGCAAATGGTTTATGATGGGGTCGATTATACCTTTGAGAAAAATAGGAAAAATCTTGAAGAAGAACCTAACCCACATGCAAAACAGTTTTTGACTTACTACAGTCAGCTGACCGAGAGTTGTGGCCAAATTGTGAGACAATGACCCAATTGTCTTCAATTGCTTGAATATTGAACATAAAGTTTGAAAGGCATATTTCGGATCGTAGTTTTGATCTTGAATGGTATAATGAATCATTGCAAATTGATCATACAATAGTTGATAGGTTTTTACAATATGAAGAAACTTATTAGGGGTCTTGGTTTGCCTGTTGAAAAGATTAATTGTTGCAAATTGGGATGTATGTTGTATTGGGGAGATGATGTGGACTTAGAAGAGTGAAAATTTTGTGGTTAATCTAGGTTTAAGCCTAGAAAGCATTCAATGAAACAAAAATTAGTACCATAGAAGCGGATGTATTATTTCCCGCTAACTCTGAGGCTTTAAAGACTTTATGCTTCTGATGTTTCATCTCACATAAGATGGCATGCTGAACACGAAAGGAAGATAGAGTAATGAGTCATCCATCAGATGCATTGGTATGGAAACATTTCAATGACACCCATCTTAATTTTGCAGTTGAATGTCGAAATGTTAGGTTGGGATTATCAACGGATGGATTCCAACCTTTTGGTCAATCCGGGAAGCAATATTCATCATGGCCAATCATAGTTACTCCTTATAACTTGCCTCCTTGGATGTGTATGAAAGAGGCATATATGTTCTTGTCAGTGATTGTGCCAGGGCTTACAAATCTGAAGCATAAAATTGATGTTTTCTTATAACCATTCATATCTGAATTGCAGCATCTTTGGGAATATGGTGCTCAAACATATGATGTCTCTCTAAAACAGAATTTTGTGTTGAGGTCATCTTTGACGTGGACCATTAGTGATTTTTCAGCATTTGCCATGTTATCTGGATAGAGCACGGCTAGAAAATTGGCTTGTCCTTATTATGGCCATGATTATGATGCATTTTATCTTCCAAACGGGGGCAAAATATGTTAGTTTGACAATCACAGGAAATTTCTTCCTCCAGATCATCCATTTAAATGCAATAAGCATAAGTTAATTAATAATAGAATGGTAAAAACACCTCCTTCTCCTCTAAAAGTTGGTGAAGAGATTTTGCAAGAGATTAAGGAATTAGGCATGCTGAAAGTAACAGAATTTGAAGCCGATGAAGTAAATTCAAGCATTAGTTAAAACTTTGGTTGGAGAAAATGAAGCATATTTTTGGATTTTCCATATTAGAAAACTAATTTGATACGTCATAATTTAGATGTGATGCATATTGAGAAAAACATTTTTGACAACTTGTTCAATACCATTATGAACATTGAAGGGAGGACAAAAGACAATGCAAAATCATGAGTTGATTTGCAACTTTTTTGTAGAAAGAATGAGTAACATCAAGATCTTCACACCGGTAAATATCTGAAAGCATGTTACAAAATGGTTGAAAAGTCTAAAGTTTCCTGATGCTTTTGTTTCAAACTTGGCTAGGCGTGTGGACCTGAGGAAGTACAAACTATTTGGGATGAAAATTCATAATTATAATGTGTTTATGCAAAGGCTAATTCCAATTGCATTTCAGGAGTTGCTACCAAATAAGGTTTGGGAAGTAATAACAGAATTAAGTATGTTTTTCGAAAGTTTACCATCATCTGAATTCAAGTTGGCAGAAATGGAAAAACTACAAAAGAAAATTCTAGTAATTTTGTGCAAGTTAGAAGGGATTTTTTCCTCCAAGCTTCTTTGATTGTATGGAGCATCTACCTGTGCATTTAACACACGAGGCAAAACTAACCGGGCCAGTTCAATATTGATGGATGTATCCATTTGAGAGGTAAGTCGACAAACATTATTGCAGTAACCATATTACTATACTTTTACTACAAAATTGTAATAACCATTTTCTCCAATATAGGTATTTGCTTCACTTGAAAAAAATGTGAAAAACAAGGCCAGAGTTGAAGGATCGATATATAATGTTTATTTTGTGGAGGAAGCTAGTATATTTTTTGGACATTATTTTGAGCTGCATGTTCACACAAGAGAAAGAAAAGTTCCTCATAATGACGATGGGGGAGAAACGAGTGATGCTGATGGTAACTTGTCCATTTTCACATATCCTGGACGAACATATGGACGTCCAACAAGAAGAATGTTAACAGAGGAAGAAATTGAGGTTGTACATGATTACATTTTGTTGAACTATCAAGAGGTTCTACCTTTTGTGCAGTAAGTTGAACATGATTATTTCTTCCTTTAAATTTCTGTGTTGTTCATTACTTAAATACATAATAATGTACTTAGATTATACGAGACATTGTTACGCGAGATAATGCCAGACAACACACAGAATGATATAAATAAAGAAGTTGGAAGACACTTTCCTCGATGGTTTGAGAGATATGTAAGTTTTCACTTACAAATATTCTTATAGTTGAACACCATATTTAAGTGTTCTCATAACATTATACAGTAATGGTATGATAATTTCCTTTATGTAGGCTTTAGAAAATCCAATAGAGAATAAGTTCATTTGTGATCTTGCAAAGGGACCTCTGTGAACTGTTAAATTGTATCCTGTATATTTCGTGAATGGATACAAATATCATACAGAATATCATGGGCATAGCATGGCAACAATAAACCATGGAGTTGCCATACAGGGAGAATTGATGGATTACTATGGTAAAATCATTAAAATACTTGAAGTTGAGTACCCTGCTTTGCCAATTAAGCGATGTGTGATATTTAAATGTGACTGGGATGACCCGACTCCAAATGTTGGAACAAAAGTGCATAGCTGATACAATCTAATTGAAATCAACTACCGAAGAAGATTGAGACAATTTGAACCTTTCGTGTTGGCAATGCAAGCGAAACAGGTGTGTTATGTCCCTTTTCCAAGCTTACGATGAGATAAGACAGATTAGTTGGCAGTTTGCAAAATTAAACCTAGAGGTGTTTTTCAATCACATGGAAAAGGAGAACAGAGAATTGAAAGTGAAGCGTTTTAGGAAGATGTCATTTTTATAAATGCATCTGTCACATATGACGATAATGAACCTTTGAATGATCCATCTAACGAATATGATGAAATTTCATCTAGAGAGGATGACGAGGGTCAAAGATCTGAAGAGGAGCCAGAGTTTGATTCTTATTCTTCCAAAGAAGAAGATGACTGTAATTTATAATTAAGTTATGATAGTGATTAAATTGTGTTTCTAATTGAATATTTTAATTAATGTCATAAATTATTTCCTTTTCAGTATATTATATACAGTATTTCATTGAAAATCTTATTCAAGGAATGTTGACATTGCGACTGGTTTCGAATGGTAGTAGTTCCTTCCGTTGGGAGGAATATGACAAAATTGACCCAACCCAAGGAATAAACAATGCAGGAAAAATTGCCACTTCATACACTAAGGATTGTTTGTGTTGGACCCTGAACTTTTCCTAAAAGATTAGAACTATTGAATGAAAAATTTTGGTGATTAGTCACGAGTTAAGAGCACGGGAATGAAAGTTCTTGAACCAAGAAATGATAGACAAAAGTAAAGTAGGGAATAATGAAAGTGGATAGATTCATGATTTGCTATGGTGTTTTTGGTGAATAAGAGATTTTTGAAATAGAAAGAATTAAGGTGAAAGCTAGCAGTAAAATGAAAGCAATATTTGTGTAGTAAATTGATGAAGAATAGGTATATTATGTGTATGTTCTGTTATTCGTGTTCATGATTATTCTTGGATTATGATTTCTTTATGGAGGACACTGATCTGAAATGAAGTTAAGAATGAAGAGTGTATAGAGTAGAAAAGGTGATCTTGGTATGAGTTATGTTAAGGAAAGTTTTGAAAACAAAAATTGGTAGATGATCTGGAAAATGTTCACTGAGTATGCTTTAGTATTTTAGCCACAACGTTTTCTCTAGTTATCCTAACGAGATGATTCTTGATTTGGATTAAACTAGAAACATATGGCTACATTTCGTATGCAGATATCGAATTTCAATTCTGTCTTTAAGCTCAAAATTTTTCATGAAGTGAAAACTGGGTCCAGTACATTAGGAGCTGAAGGTGAAATTCGTGTTCTGACTTCGGGAGAAAATTTTGATTTATATAGATAGATTTTGGCAAAATTGTCTTCTAGGAAGTTGTAGATGTTTTTACCAGCTTTCCAACGATATAAAGTTTGTAAATTTTGGATATCGGAGTTGTAAGATACGAGCATTACAAGTTATGAGGTTTCATCGTCTTAATTTGACTTTTTGTGTCTCAGTTTGACCGTCTCACTTTGGCCAAAACATATTCTAGCCCAAATTTGATCCTCTAGATGACAGAATTGGTCTTTAAGGTCTTCATGAGAGTTGTAGATCTTGAATTCCTCTTTCTATTCATTTAAAGAACACCTGAATCCGAGTTCTGTACCGAAAGTTATACCCATTTTTCCAATTCATCTTATTATGATGTCAGCATTCGTCTCATGACGTCAGCATCGTCTCACTTTGGCCAGGACATATTCTAGCCCAAATTTGATCCCCTAGATGACAGAATTGGTTTTTAAAGTCTTCATGAGAGTTGTAGATATTGAAGTCCTTTTTCTATTCATCTAAAGAACACCTAAATCTGAGTTCTATACCAAAAGTTATACCCATTTTTCCAATTCATCTCAGTATGACATCAGCATTCGTCTCATGACGTCAGCATCGTCTCACTATGGCCAAAACATATTATAGCCCAAATTTGATCCTCTAGATGAAATAATTGGTCTTTAAGGTCTTCATGAGAGTTGTATATATTGAATTCCTCTTTCTATTCATCTAAATAACACCTGAATCCGAGTTTTGTACCAAAAGTTATACCCATTTTTCCAATTCATCTTAGTATGACATCAGCATTCGTCTCATGACGTCAGCATCGTCTCACTTTGGCCAAAACATATTCTGGCCCAAATTTGATCCTCTAGGTGACAGAATTGATCTTTAAGGTCTTCATGAGAGTTGTAAATCTTGAAGTCCTCTTTCTAGTCATATAAAGAACACCTTATTCTGATACCTGTAGGGAAAGCTATGGCAATTTTCCCAACCTTGTTTCGTCTGATGATGTCACTTCATTTCAAAAATGACGTCATATAGTCTGTTCTATTTTTTACCACACAGATGAAAGAATTTGCCTTCTACATCTTCATAACGTTGTAGCTCTTGAATTCGTCTTTCCAACCATATAAAGAACAACTTAATCTGATATCTGTAGGGAAAGTTATGACAATTTTGCCAACCTTGTTTTTTCTAATGACGTCACTTCTTCTTAAAATTGATGTCATATCGTCTGCTCTATTTTTGACCCCTCAGATGAAAGAATTTACCTTTAACGTCTTCATGGGAGTCGTAGCTCTTGAAGCGTTCTTTCAAACCATATAAAGAATACGTCAATCAGAAATTTCTACAGAAAGTTATGGCTGTTTCCCCGAAACAGGTTCAGTATGATTAAGTTCATAAACATGGTTGCTTCTTTTGGCCATAACTTCCTCTCTAGACCCCCAAATGATTTGATTCTTGAACCATTGGATTCGTAAGACTTTGCTCTACATGTCCACCAAAAATCGAAGCTATATGAAATGAATTAAGAAAGATTGAGTGAAAAGAGTGGGACGGGTACAGTGAGTGTGCTCTTAAAGGATATGAACTGGTGT